>JAGGNH010000057.1:0-303964 GCA_026586065.1 Dioscorea zingiberensis | reverse complement strand
AAACTAGAGATACTAGTTTTGTTGGAGTAGGACTGTACCTGTTTGGATGCCATGTGTTTTTTGAGCTTTGAAAATGAAATGAAATGGTTGTGGAGAGGATCACTGAAGTTAGAGGAGCTGCTGCTGATATCCAGAACAGCTTGGGCTTCCCCTCATGCTCTGTATTCCATAACAAGTAATTTCAAACATTAGTTTAAGCACAAAACTAAACCAGAATTCACAGAATTGTTGTTATTGTTCAGTTATCCTTTATGGGTTTCCTATTACATCGTTTAATCTCATAATTTAGGATCAATGACGCTGGATTTCACTTTAGGATCTATTTGTTTTGGAAGGAAAATAAGCCGGTGAAGATTTTTTACTTCATTAATGTCGTTCATTCGAAATGAAATTATATCCAAATTCTCTGAGTTTCATAGAATTGCAGCTTTAATGTAAAAGAAAGTCTTGGAAGATCACTGAATTCCCCCACATGCCATTGTTTGTCAATAAATAGGAGAAGTTCCACTTCCCAAATAAGTCTCGCTATTTTTATATATAAAACAACACTTAAGTGAGTTGGTAAGTTTATCTTATTATCTACATCCCTTTATTCTCTATATTTCCTACTTCCTGAATTAACCCAGAACCATTGTTTATAATCTAAGTAAGTCTCTAGTAGTGATGGTGAAGATCATTCTGTTACCTTCGTACAGGTAAATAGTAATTATAGTGTGTGGTTGTAGGTCCAGTGAAGTTTGACATCAAATGAGTTGGGAGGAATCTTAGAAATTTGGCAAGAATGAAAGCAGTAATTGATTGCACAGAGTTTTCCAAGTTTCAAATCACCATTTCTTTCATAAAATTAATTAAAGTTAAATTAAAGAAGAGATGAAGATATGAACTTACAATATGCCCTGTATTAGTAGTAAGAAATACCAAGAAAGAGAAATCCCATTAGAATTGTTTGCCATGCCCACTGCAACAGAAATAAATGGCCATAAATAACAGAATCCACAAAACATTAAAAATTAAAAATTAAAAACATGTTTTTGATTTAATTATCTAAGATTATTAGAATCATAATCTCTTAATACATTTAGTTACCTCTGATGTTCTCCTCCAAATACTGATTCCGCATGACAGGCACAAATCCCATCTTAGTGGTGAAGTGAGTGATACCAAGCAAGCCTTTGAGCTGCTGAAGTGACACAATAATGGCAGCTCCTCCCATGAATCCAATAAGTGTTGGAGTTTTGACAAGAAATCAACCACAAACCCCAGCCTAAAAACAACAATACAAAGAACCATCCAGACTTGAATTAACTTGGAAGGAATCATTAATTCAGTGACACTGATTGGAATGTTTAAAGTTGATAGTGAGCTTGAGTGGGTAGTGAGAATAAAGGGAGAGACCCTTCACCTTAGAAGACCCAGAGAAGCCTGGAAAACACCAGCAAAGAAGGTGGCAGTGAAAGCAAGCTGGAAGGTAGAGTTACAGTGTCCTGGTCTGGAGACAATTCACCTCCCTTAACATGGACCCCATGACCAAAGATGCTATTGACACTGGTCCAACAGCAAGGTCTCTAGAACTCCCAAGAACAGCATATATCAATGGTGGCACAAAACTTGAGTCTGCATGCATGAATTTATCCCAAGTATATGAGTTCATAGTCCATTTGAAGAAACTCGTAGTTAGTAATAATAATAATAATAATAATACAACAGAAGATGGACTCACATAGACCAATAATGGGAGGCAAGTTTGCAAGTTTTGCATAGCTGATTCCCTGCAAATGAAGAAAGGAAGTTATAAGAACAACATAACATCAGACTTGAAACACTGTTGTTTAATTTGTTTGCTTACTTGAGGTAATGGGCTGTTGGGGCAATGGTGAGACCTGGAGACAACACTCAGGGAGCTTGCTGAAAAGCTTGAGGGTGTAATCAGGTCCCCAGAGAAAGATGGGAAACAAGTATTGGAGTGCAAGGGATGAGCTTCTTGAATGGAGACTGGTCTTTGAACTGGTGGAGAGGGTCATCAGGGAAGAAGACCTCACCAAGGCCTTTTGCTTGCAGTGGATTGGAAGGTGGTCTTATTTTGGTGGCAAGGAAACCTTGTAGGATCTCTAGGGAGGCTGTGTGTTGACTTGGGATTGATATTGGAGTATCTTGGATTCAAGCTGTATGGAGTGGTGTTTTTGGGAGGCTCTCTACTCTTTGTTGGAACTCACACCCTATTTTTGGTTTGGGGGAGAAGGGACTAATGGAACAGAGAGGCTTGAAAGAAAAGAGTGGGTATGAACTGCTATTTATAAAGAGTTTTGGAGTGGCACCTGTGGCAGTGGTGGTGGATTTCTTTGAATGCCTTTTTTGTAGGAGGTTATGCGTTATTTTACCATGATTATAATGCACAGAGTGGGGAGAGCATCTCTACCCAAATCCACTCCACCTCCTGTTTATGCTTATTTGAAGTTTAAATACCTGGAAATTGTATTACTTAACATTTTCCACAGGAAAAACACTTAAAAAAAATATGAATCTATATTAAGATTATAACTTTATAAAATAAGGTTGTTGTGATTATGTGAATAGTGAATGCAAAACAAGCACAAAAATCAAGAACTACTTCACGTATAACGTGAATGCCATTTACATCCACTTCTAGAAAGTGCTAAAATGGAAATTTTTATTATATCAAAATTGGCGTTACATCACGCCAGTATTTATACTAAACCTTATATGTATTGAAATTATAAAATTACCCTCCATTTTTCATCAGATCATGGCGCTAAGTTCCCCAAAGACTACTAACCCTATTCATGAAGCTCGCCTCCGCTTCGCTTCAAAGATCCTCGTGGCTCCAAAGAAATATGAGCCACATATGTTAACATATATATATGAAAAAATTATTTTTTATTTTCATATAAGAACGCTTCAAACGCGCTTCGATCCTTGGCATTCATTTTACTAAAATTGGCGGGGAAGTCACCGAAACGAGCTGATTTACTTTCTCCCATTTCAATTGTTCATTTGTCATAACTTCCTCCACTTTAGTAATCTTGTGATGGTTTACTTAAACTCATTTCATCTTTTTTATCATTGAAGTGAGCATCGTGGAGTTTGGCATATAAAAACTCACTTCAATCCATTTTGATGTCCTCTAATTTTAGTAGAAAATAACATCATAAATGTAACTTCTCTTAATTTCCAATCATTTCGAGAAAGTGAGACTTCTACTCATACTCATGATTAGTTGAGTAGATGGAGGATTTTTTTTTTTTTTTTTTTTTAGAATGAGATAATATAAGAGATTAATCTAATATAATAACATGTGGTACAAGAGAATTAGAAAGTGAGGTTCCAAGCCCATCAACTTTTAGAGTGTTCTTTTGACAAAAAAAAAAGAAGAAAAAACTAATAGCATGAGTGTTGGATTTATATTTTGTTTAACACTCTCAAGACTAAGTGTGTGGTTTTGATAATTGATAATGATAACCACAAGAAGACATGTTCAATGGTTATGCTGCTTTTGGATGATAATTTAATATTACTTTACTCCCTTTTTCTCCCTCAAGAATAGAATGTCAAGACTCATGTTCTAAGTATATTCTCAAGTCTTGGATTGTGAATCCATGGAGCCCTTACATTAATGCATAACAATGGCTCTTAGCTTAATCTAATTTTTCTATTGAAGTCTAAGGGACATAATATTTTCAATTTAATTGACTTTTGTATAGTTTAGTATAATAATGTAGGCTTAGTTTCACTCTTCAACTTGGTCTAGTGAATGTGCACCTTTAGTTGGTTTGTATTGACTTTGGCACACTAATAAAGATTGAGTGTTTTCTAAGATCATATGATTAAACCAACATTCTAAAGTTTATATCCTTCCATTAGTCCACAAAAGTATTAGCAAAAAAAACCCACCAAACTTCTACAAAGTGTCAAGTATGTTTGACATTATAAATATAAGGGTTAAAGTTGCATTTTGGTCTCTCGAAAACGGACTAATTCAATGTTCATTTCCATCCCAAAATTCAAAATTGCTCAATATACCCCTATGTATCGTGAGTATTTGACATTTTAGGTCCTATATATTCCAGATTTTGGTATTTTTTGGTCCCTATCACGACGTATTGGCCAAGTGTAATACCAAATTAAATGCATATAATCTTTTTATTATTATGTTTAAGCCATTATTTCTACTGATCCTGAGTGTTTATAAGTACGATATATATGCTAATGTGGACCGTATTGAACAAATTTTAAATTTTTTGGATGGAAATGAACATTGGCCATGTTTTCAGGGACCAAAAATGACTTTAACCCTTATAAATATGAATGGTTTAAACTTATGTTTAGTACTAATGACATTATATACACCTATGGTGATTTCTTTGTATGTTTCATAATATTATTATTAGAAAATATCTTATGTTTATATATATATAGACCTGACGAGTAAAGTCGTAGGAATAGCCCTAAATGCGGCCGGGCCGTTTCATGAGATGAACGGCCTCTCAAGCTCGGGCCTCACCATGCCACACACCTAGAACGGGTAGGCCGCAAGTCCTTATCAGGCTATTATGTGTGTGTGTGTGTATATATATATAATTTTATTTTTATTTTTATTTTTGACATAGTGGCATAAAGATCTCCCTGATAGCTCGTGGAAGGGCGTGGTCTTAGTGACGAAAGCACACTCTGATCCTCACCGTGCATGCATGTGGGATTCCTCAACCCGCTGAGCTTTTACGCTTCACCTAGTGAATTACCCAAACCGCTCCACCAATTCCCACCTGGGATGTAGACTGAACCCCGGTAGAACACGCCTTCAATCAAACGAATTACCCAACACATGGGACTAGAGATACCGCTAGACCAATGGTCCTTTGGTGTTGAGTCTATATATTTATATGCTCAAATTTTATAAATAGTCAACCATACAACATGCTTTCACCTATGGGCAAGTATCTGTGGGTCCAATCCAAAGGGACAAGCCACGCAAGAAGCTGGTATGGACCTAATCGCTTTTACATTATACCTGGACATTGTGGATTGAACGTAAATAGAAGATGTTTAAATAATAAACAACATGTTTATACAAAATTGATTTTTGATATATTAATTTTCTTCTTCTATGGTTTGATACAACACAAGTGGTAGTGAAATCAAAGTTAGTAGAAGTAGAATTTCTCAACAAGCAAAAGCCTAGTTTTATGAAAGAAGCATCACTGGAAATGTGCAATAAGACCGTGGACCCAAATTAATTGATTGAGCCAAGGGTTGATTCTACTGACTAGTTATATACTCGAACTTATTGTAATTGTCTTTTAATCCATAAACATATGTGGTTTAAATCCATTTTTATTTATATATAAAAAAACTTGATTTTGTGCAAATCAACAATCTAAGTGAATGAAGTTGGCTATGCACGAGAACCCTACTGAGACATAGTTTGAATTCAACGGAGGGTCCAAACCCATCCCCATTGGCAAGAAGATACAAGAGGGATGAAGCTTTTGAGGATGGCATCCCTACGAAAAGTGCCAACTAGGATAACCGATGGAGAAAGACGCATTTTTAGTCGGACTCGCACAACACTTTTAATGTCTCACATCTTACATTGTAATTCAGTTATATAATACTTAATTATCAATAAAATGTGATTTATTCAATTTCACACTATATATATATATATATATATATATATATATATGGAGTTATGTTATTATGAAGTCAACCTTACTACTATTCAAGTAAGGTCGTCTCATTTCACCCATTTTCATACTCTTAGAACAAACATTGATGAAAATTAACGAATTTTATAACCACGAAGCTTAGTGAAGCTCATTAATTAGATGACTGCCTAAAAAGGTATATTAGGGGCCATGACATGATAACAAATAGATAGGAAATAAATAGTATGAAAAATGCATGTATGGTGCAAGTTAGCACATGATGTATGAGTAGCTAATTAAAACAACAAGATTTAGAGCATTTAATTAATAGAATTAGTGATGGTTGGCATGCTTCTTTTCATGTGTGTGCCGTTGGTATACCTAGTGAGGGGTCTCTCACTCTCTGACTAAAGTAGAGGCCCTGGATTACATATCAAATCCTAGAGGCTAGAGATAGAGAGAGAGTATTATTGTAGAGAGAGAAGTTAGAGAAAGAAAGATGCTTGGAAATGGAATGGTGCAGCAAATGCCATACCTTTCTTTACGGCAGTGTAATATTATAAAGATATGAGAATCTCAAGGAAACGCGGCAAGTCGTCTGAGCCGGGTGGCTATTAATATCAAGCCAACAACAAATCACGCCAAACTTTGTCAACTTTTGATAGTGGCCGTTGCTCCACTCTTTTAGGTTTTAGCCTCATATGCACCTCTAAAATCTTTTTTTTTTTTTTTGTTATAATATATAAATATGATAAATATGGACAATTCATTGAAAACAAGTCACAGTTGTTGTTTGAATTTTCAATCTTTGTTTATGAGAAAGAATGGACTAGTGTGTATTTGAATCATAGGAGCAGGAAATCCCCGATATGCTCATATTGGTGATGAACTAAATGTCCTGTCCAAGCCAAGAAACTTACTCCGAAAAGTCCTAACAAGATTTGGCATTTTTAAACCAAGAAACACTTGGTTTCCATTTGGGTTGTAATGTAACCAACCCGCTATTAAAGATACAAAGCAGCATATAATGTAGAAAAGCTCTACAATAAAGATCTCTAGTCAACTTTTTTTTGATGAAAAATGATATTTATTTGCATGTATTTATCTTTAAAAAGATATAATTTTTCTTTTATTTATCATATACGATTTTATATAATATATATAAAAAATGTTTTAGATTTTAATACTTTGCTTATATTCTCACTAGGTTGCAGTTCCGTGTTTGGTTCTTAGAGTCATTTGAAAGTCATGAAAGTGATAAAAGTAATGGATTCCATATGAATTATGCATTTCATGGCGTGTTTATTTGGACACCGAAGTGATTTAAAAGTTTGCACTTTTGAATAGTTTCGATGTTTGTTTCGTGGAAGTGAGAAAAATTCATCTAAGTCTAATTTTACTGAATTTCCACTTCAATTTTTTTAAAAGTCAAAACATTGAAGTGAGGTTTATGGAAGTCCAACTTCCCACTTTCGGCCTTCACTCCCACAAACCAAAAATATAGAAATGGACTGAAATAACCCATTTGTGACTCTTAGGACTTCATTTTGGTGAACCAAACACAACCGTTTACTATCAAGAAATCTCGATTGAGAGTAGAGAACTAAAAATAAAGTATTTAATTTTTTGAATTTTTATTTTAAATTAACACAATTTATCCACTTAAAAAAAACTATGATTCCCTTTTTTTAATTTTCTAAATATTTTGATTTATTTTTCAAGAAAAACTAAGTATATTTTTTCTCTAACAACTTGTTTTTCACCTAAGTGTCAAGCAACTTGATGAACAAGTACCTTCCTTCCTGCCTTCCCACTTAAAAGTACTTTTGGGAATATAATCGACATGATTGACCTAAAGCTAAAGGAGTCTTGTTGTGTTGAACTTTGGTCTTGTTTTTGCTCTATGAAGTGTGGACCCTTGTGGAGATTTTAGAGTTGAATTTTTTGACTGGTTTCTAAAAGGATTCAAAGATAGTGTGCCTTGAGATAACAAAAGTTGGCTCACAATTGTGTTGTTTAAGATCTAAATACATCAATACATAGTAAACATATGATATGCGTGTTAATTAATAAAGTTGTTTGTGATAAGAACTAGAAAAAAAAAACATTAAAGAGAATGTGTCAAAGCTCTAGGTTTTCATATGTACTCATTCATTCAGAAATTAAAGTGAAAAAGTGAGGTAGAGTACGTTGTATTTGATGTTGCCACTCTTAGACATGACTAGATAGAATAATTCAATTTGATGTTGGATTGGGTGGTCTTCATTTGGTCAAATAAATTTACACCAAATTGCAAATAAAAGAAATAGAATATTTTTTATTAATTTTTTTTTAACGCGCATTAGACATGTTTTGTTTGTGATGTCTATTCAAAAAAAAAGAAGTTACACGTTTGGGATGAGATGGGCCAAAGGGGAGAATTTTTTGATTGATGGTTGAGTAATAGAATAAAAATAGAATTGTTTAAAAAAAATTAAAAATGAGTTGATACAATTTCTTCAATTTTTTATTTTTTAAATTAAAACATTAAAAGTGTTTATTGATATCATAAATTTTAGCTGAAAACTGAGGTTACGACGAGTGGTACATTCCTGTGTCTGCACTCAACAAATAAAATTTTCTCTCAAGTTGAAGATGATATCAAAGATGTCCTCTAGAATAGTTTATCCCCGAAGGGACAAAGAACACGCACTCACACTAAGAGTGGGAGGGCCCTAATGCCCAAGCTCGCTATGACATACTAAGTTAGCATGAGGACGAGGAAAGAGAGGGGGTCCCAAAAGAGTATTGTTGAGAATTAATTAGCTTACCCTCCTCCATTCGAGATCTCTCCCTTTATATTATTGGAGCTTCTTGGGAACTGGGCTATGTCTCATCACCTTTTGGGGGTTTTATCCGCCATTATGAGAGAGAGGCGGGTCCTGACACCCTTTTGTCTCTAAGGTGATGGAGACCGCATTCTAGCATGTGGGACCTGCAGATGGCTCCTTTTGGGATCCGTGTTACCTTTGTGGGCATGCGTTGACTGCCGACATGTGGAGGCCGAGATCTGTGGATGCAGGTACACTTATGTTTTCTTAGTTTTACTCGTATCAATATATATATATATTTTTATACATCTAAGACGGATAAACCACAATCATTTATTCAATAAAAGATAGGCATTGATAATAGCATGATATATATTTGACTAGTGGGTACAACCCTTGGTACGTATATAGTGGGGCTATAAAGAAATTTCAATCCTCTTTCCACATTGACAATAACAAATCTTTTATTACTCTATGTTATAAGGGAAAATAGTCAAGACACATAGTATGATCATAAGTGTTGAGATGAGAACTCAAGGTGGAGGATGATTCTAGAAGGCACTAAAAAAGTCGACTGTAAGGATCTTCAAGTATAAAAGGTCATCACCACAAAGAAGATAATCTGGATTTCACTCAAATTCAACATTAGCCTGAGCATATCTTCCTCTTTCTCTGAATCCTCTATGAGTTTTTCCTCTCCTCTCCATTTTGAGTCCTTGACTTGAATGTTAGAGGCTTGATCCTCCGAGCATGAGCTCGGATCTTCTTTATCAACTGTTTTTATCTTTGCAAGATTCAATCCCTAGAGGTCAATCTCAGAAGGAGGCATTGATCATGCTAAAATCAAGGAACGTAAGCGTAAGAGTCAGCCGACAGTAACGCATCTCTCTCTCAAAATCACTTGAAAACTCCAACCTTCATCTACCACTTTTTTCATTGATCAAGATCTTTCTCGATCCCTAGGAGAAGCGAATCATTGCATTACCATCCTACAAAATAGATATTCTAACTTATTGATACTCATTAACTTTTTCTCGAGATCATCAACATCATGATCTCAACATTTCGAGAAGATAGAAGATACCTGAACATGATCAAACTGATCATCTGACAAAAGAAGCATCAATCTTGAGGCAGTGCATGCATGCACACATGATTGAGCTTGATCTGATCCACTAGTTACACCTCTCCTCCTCCATAGCTTAGCATGGATGATCCACCGTCCAAGTGCTTATGGATATTCCACAGGATATCCACTATCCAGTGGACCAGTGCTAATGGGTACTTCACCTTTACTTAGATTTTTTTCTCGAGCTTCATCATTAACGTATTGACAGGGAGTCTTGGCCGTTCAATTAATCCTCTCCTTAGCCCACGAGCTCCAAAGTTAACAACTTTATGCGAAGCTTCACTGATAAAGAATAGTTTTATAATATCACTTAATCAAATAACACATTCATATAAACATTCAAAAAGTTTTTAGATCTAATAAAAACTAATTGCCTTTGAATAACAGTTTTTCTTATTGCGGTATGAAAACATGTGAACAACTTTTTACCAAGAAATCACCTGAAATATTTCGGGCGAGCAAAACATACAATGTTTCAGAGACAAACAACACGTTTTTTTGAGAACCATTTGTGATATTTGGGGCAAGCAAAACATGCAATATTTCAGAGACAAACAATGCGTTTTCTTGAGAATCATTCGTGATATCTCTTTTTTCATATTTTTATGGATGAATGCAGCTCTACTCTCCAAAAAAACCGAAACTAGACGGTGACATACCTTAGTGAAGAAGTGTTTCTGAGAGCTCATCATTATGACAAGCACGCACCCAAGTTTTTACCATGAGGGAGTTTGAGGCAACACTACCAAACTTAGTCAAGAGGAGGGCTCTCAATTGAATTTTTGTAAATTTTTTTTTTGCACTATAGATGAGTTTGTATTTTGAAATTAACTATTATCATTAATAGATAAATATGATTTATCCACTTCTTAAAAGAAAAAACTAATTAACAAGGATATTCACAAGACCTCAAAACCAACCGTCACTATTATCATGATATTTTTCTATTTTTATTCTTAACTTTATTAGTATTTATAAAGACAAGGTTTAGTAAATGAAAATCTAACTCTAAAACAACAACCAATAATAAACTGACATGTCATTAATAAATAAAATAAAATAAATTGGTTTAATTTCAACAAAAAATAAAACTTTTCTTTAATTTTTTAAAAATAAATAAATAATCGGTTTAAAAAAAATGAAATTTCTAAGTTAATTTCATCCAACACAAAAACAATGTGCACTAATGGCCTTAAGGCCTTGCTAACCAATATTTTGATCCAAAGCCAAATAAATAAATAAGTCTAAAAATATTCCAAAATTTAGGTTTGTTAGAGTTTCTCTGACATAGAAATATCAAACTTTTTTTCAAGATAATAGACATAATACATCACATCATTTAATAAATAAATGTTGGTATATATCCATGAGCTTATTCAATGATGTTGCGTTAGGAATATGTTTGGATTGATTTTTTAGAGTGGAAATAATTATTTTATAAGTTAAGCAAATTTTTATTATTTTATGAATATTTTGTTTTGAAAAATAATTGGGAAAAATACATTTTTATTTTTATTTTTAAAAATATGGATAAACCATATTTATATGTAAGAAGATAAAATTAATAATAATAGAATACATAATATTGCGCCTCCTCGGATACACCCCTAGACTACTACATTTTCTTAGCCAATATTTTTCCGGGATTTTTAGAACTGTTTGGCAGGTGCTTTTTAGAGTACTTCTATAGCTTAAAAAAATTATTTGGTTATTTTTTATGGACAAATATATTATTATTTTTTGAAGATAAAAATGTTTTTATAAATACCATTGCATTGCAGTGTCACATATTAACTAATAATTGTTTACAAAAGAACTCACGAGAGGATCACTTTAAAATAATAATAAGAATAACTTTTTTATATAAGTCAATCCAATCACATCCTAATTTTTTAGAGGAAATTGTTTGTACCTACAAAACTATCCTAATTTCGTATATATTTTTAAAAAATCATAATTATAAATATACCTCCAAATTTTTTATTTGATTGCATATATATATATATATATATATATATATATATATATATATATATAGGGTTAGGATCATGGGACACACTATTGACAATTATTTAGCGTCATTATTCATTATCGTTGGCTTTACTTAAGATGTTTTAAGCAAATTCAACCTTATGGATGGAAAGAATATCGAAAAATAAGAAGATGTTTTTAAATATAATTTAGGAACTTGTAGGGTCTCCATATTAAATAGTGAAATTTCAACCGTATAAAATTTTACCCGTTAAGATGAAGAAGACCCTATAAGTTCCTAAATTGTATTTAAAAATTGATATGCCTTATTTTTTCGATGTTCTTTCCATCCATATTGATTTGGTTAAAACGCGCAAGCCAAATGAATGAAAACGATATCAAATAGTGTGTAAAATAAATACCCCATCTGATCCCCACTCCATATATATATATTCATCTTTGTTAAAATATTCAAGCAGCTTAGTCAACCTAAAATTTTAACTATGATTAAATATAAATTATAGACCAAAAATTACAACTTATATCCCTAATTAAATTTTCAATTATTTTAAATTTCATATTTTTAATATTTATAAATTTATAATTAAATAAAAATTTTAAAAATATATTTTGTAAGTAGCATTATAGTTTTTTCATACGCAATAAAGCAGAAAACTAAGGTATATCGTAATTATGATTTTTAAAATATATAAATAATATCAATTATTTTGCAGGTATACCTGTAAAAAAACTTTCTTTAATATATATTTTATGATTTATTTTATTTTTTAAAGTATGAATAGAATAGAATAAAAAATCCATATCCATTGACTCAAGCCTTATCGATATCCGGGTCCTTTATTAAAAACTTAAGCTCTCCTACGAAAGTTAATCCAGGATCAATCCTCATTTTATAAGGTAATTAAAATTTAGTGATGTTACCTCTACGTAATTAATAGGATTAAGTCACAGGTGATATTCTCTTGTGGACTAACACTAGATCGAGTTAGCACGCGAGTGATGTATTCCTGTGAACTAACACAGGATCGAGCTGTCTTGTCTATACACGATTTTTGACTCCTATAGTGTTTGCCGTGTTTGTATTATAAAAAAAAAAAAAAGTATGAATAGAATAAGTCTACACTTACTTTGTGTGTGTTGCTTGTTCAATGATGTTCCAATATCCATCTTTTCTTTACATATTTTCTTTGATGATAATGATGAGTTTGGATGTGGTTTAGAGGAAGCACTCTTGGTTACCAGTGGCTAAAGCACTAGGAAAGTGCTTCTTGTTATTAGTTTAACAAATATGAATTACAAGTGGCATTCTATTATTTTCACAAGTGGCGATTGAGATTCCTTCTGATCCATTCCTTTTGGCCCACTGAATCAGGATCCAAAAGTCAATAGATTTCTTGATGGGACAGGGACACACGTTTTCATTGCTTTATTTTAATTGATTTGTTATTTTTAATAAATATTTTATCAATGAAATAGAAGAATAGTTAATTAACGGTCCCTGCTACAATGCGCAAATGATCATTTAATCTCTAAGATAAATGTGTTTGAGGGTGTAACAAATAGTGGGGGAGGGAGGTCACTACTTACTATTTTCAGAGACCTTTTGTTCATTTGTCCATGAATAAATCATGAAAAAGTCCCACACAAAAGCTAAATAAATTTTAAACCATAAAAAAATAATAATAAAATACAAAAAACATAACCCAAGGATCTATTTTGATAGTATGATTTGTTATATCATACACATGAATTTTGATATTAGTAAATTACAAAATAATTATATATTTTTAAATTAAAGGATAAACTCCGAGTTTTTGGTATCTACGCATTTCAATCTAATATTTATTTTCGTCTACGATTTTAAAAATCTTCGATACGGCCCCTATTTTTGGGGTTTTTGTTTTGAATACGCCCCTAATGCGCTAACGCGGCGAAATATATATAAAAGCTAGTATTTAAAGATGTGCTAGCAGCCTTACATGGCAATATTACAATGATGTGGCATGCTGACATGGCATGACAAAATAGATTTCAAATAAATTAATTTTTTAAATGATGATGGCATGCCACATGAGATAAAAATTCGTGATTCAAATTTCATATATGCCACTCAGGTCCTCTTTAATACTGCCAGCTCTAAGGACTTATTTGAACAAAAACCTTAAAGTAGAGGGACCATATCGAAGACTTTTAAAGTATAAGAACAAAAATAAACATTGGGTCAAATTATATGGACCAAAAATAACTTTACTCCTAAATTAAAACTTATCATGAGTTGAACAACAGAACAAGTGTATGAAAGAAATAAATCTTTTTAGAATATTTTTATTAAAAAATTTGGACCTTAAGTTTTTCATTTGATTGTATATATACTACCCCTACAATTATAAATCATGAATAATTGTTAACCCAAAGACCATCCAGCTACATAACCCTAGGTTAGATGTAAATTATGGACAAAAAATATCACTTATATCCCAAAAAGATATTTTAATTATTCTAAATTTTATATTTTTAGAGATATATTTGTAAAAGATATTGATCTTATATTTGATGAAATTACATGTAGACAAAAATTCATATAAAATTTAATTCCTCATCTAAGTATTTAGACAAGACTTAATTGTTGTTATTGTTATATTTGAAAAGATATAATGATTTAATTTCATAGAACTAGATAAAAAGAATTTTAAAAGGTGATGAATTCAGAGAATATATTTTTGTTTTGTTATGGAGACTTGTATTACGGGAACTAGACTCTAGTTGCCTCACAACTCACAATCTCGAAGACTTGTTGTAGAATTTTTCTTTCCTTATTTGACATCATGTGATTTTTATTAATATTCTTCAATGCTTTTGTTCTTACCTATCTTGGAAAGCATGTTGAGAAAGATACATGGTTGATAGATACCAAGGAATACATCTCTCTTTGCAATTGGTTTACATTTTTTACACTCATTTGAAAAGCAATTTATGCCAAACATTCTATTGACGATGCTCTCAATCGCCATGAGAGTAAACTTATTTAAGAGAATTCGGTGTGTGATAGTAACGTAGACGAGAAAATCTCATCCCTATAATATGCAGATGATTTGTTGATATAAATAAAAAAAATGAAAGAAAAGAAATCTTTCATTCATTTGTTCATCCATCTTATTTTCCTTCTTGAAACAAAAACAACAAAATGTAAGAGAGAGAGATAATAGGTTAGGATGATGAGACCCAAGAATATAAATATAATTATAAAATTAATGGGAGGTGATACCAATTTCATGTTTTTTCAAAGATATACACACAAAAAAACCCTTTCAAAAAAGTGTTATTAAGTGGCCACATTGGCTTTAAGTTATCCTTAACCCTCTCATCCCTTTTAATTAACTTAATAAATATATATTATTAATTATTAAATTATTTTTAAATTATTATTAATTATTAATTATTAAAGATGATCATACCAAATTAAGAGTAATGCTTTATATGCCAATAAAACTACACGAGTTCATATGCCAAATCCGTTAATGATACATCGGGATCATCAACATAGCCATCCCGAGACATCATCAATAGATTCGGCACACGAATTCGTGTAGTAGTCTTGTCAAGTATTACATTTAGCATTTCTCCAAAATTAAACAATCTCCATCATCCAAAATCATTAATAATTTATTAATATTAATTATTTTAACTATATATTAAGAATATTATGATTAGAATTAGAGTTATCATAAATTATTAAATTAATAATTTTTAAATACTTAATTACTATTTTATATTTAAATACTCTTTAGCATTATATGATAATATATAATATTATTTATTAAATTATTAATATTTAATATTACTAAGTATATAGATTGACCTAATTAAACATTTAAATTTTATCATATCATGGAATATTATTAATTGTGTCAACCTACCCAAACATTTTGTGAGACAATGTTATGTTTTAAAAATTGAGATTACCATTAATTATTATATTAATAATATATATTTTTAATCATTGCACTATTAATATTTAATATAACTTATTATATTAGAAAAATAAAGAGAAAACTACACAACGAGAGTGACAAGGTCTTCAAAAACGACACCCCCTTGGAGAGAAGTGAGAAGATTAACAGTACAACTAGTATACTGGATCAAAATGTCTCATTTACTCTTGTATCATGATTGTATTATATGTACTTGAATTCCAAATCTATTTAAATATAATATAATTTATTTTTTTTAAAAAAAACTATAACTCTTTTTTCCTATCCCTCCAACCAAACACATCAATGTAGGCTCACCTCCACGTGGTATCCTTATTATTCATCTACATCCTCATCCGAGTGAACTTCCCTAAGATAAGGTTGGCCGCTTAGTGCTTAACCACTACAATATAGTGGGTTGTGAAAGCTATGGTGCCCTTTCTTTGATAACAAAATCATAGGATCTAATTAAAGCCTTTGATGCACATGATGTTGTGGACCTAATAATTCTTTTCGAAAGAAAAAAAAAAATTTTTTCGGGTTCAAATGTTTTCGAAAGAATTTTTTTTAACACATATAAAAGAGATTATGCCGTATTGATCAATAATTAAAGGAATAGAGTAAGGGAAAGAAAATATAGTTTTCACTAATCTCAAGTTTATAGTTGTTGTAGGAGTTTCATACTATAAATCTTAAACACCGTTATATATCAAAATATGCTATCGTCTATTTTATAATATGGTATTTTATTTATATGAGCAAGATCTAACTATTATAAATTTAATAAAAAAACACAATATATTCACTAAATATTGTGAAGAATTAGAAACATTGTTCTTTATTTCATTCATCAAAAATATAGATTTATATTTTACAAGTTTGATGAGATTATAATCTCGTTCTAATACTGAATCAATCACGTAGTATTGATATTCCTCCTTTTATGGAAACATATATATAATTGTATTGACGTCTGAATCACTGAGTGATGTTTCTGATCCGATTCACTCCATATTTCCTTTGATCTGGTTCAACTTGATTATGATCGCTCTGTAGATTTTCATTGATATCGCTCATAAATGTTTTATAAATGAAATGTAGTTTGCTAATGTTTTTCACGTGCTCTTCTTGACATCTTCCCACTTAGAAACTAGAAAGCACTTGGAAAGCACTTACAAACATAGGTCCTCATAGTTCTCATGACAATGAAAAGTGAAGCTCATCTTGTAGTCTCTATCCATATCCATGTTGTGTGCTTCTAGTGGGAAGATGACTATTGATCATCAACTCCCTCAAAGTTCTCCACAAGAATGGGTGTACTGAAGCTCAATGACTTTTCAATGTCAATCAAAGCTAAGTCCTTCCAATCACCACCTCTCATTGTTGACTCCGTGCTCTGCCATTATGTCACTGTGGCACTTCAAAGATGGGATGGAAACCTTCAATAATGGTTCTGTTGTTTGTTGGGATTTGATGAATTCCTAACAATTTTGGTTAGAAAAGTAGCACTAAAATAAATGCCGATTATAATTTTTATTGAAAAATAAACTTGGGTTCTAAAACAATCTCTCTCAAAACTGTCACACTTTGTAAAGTATAAATACCATCAAAGAAAATAAAATAAAATTATCCCTCCCCAATGCACAAATTACATAGAAAACAAGTAATCTGATGTTTAAAAAAAAAAAAAAAATCTTTGGGTTAGGGTTTGTGCCCCTGACCTCACATAGGGACGCGTTGCCCCCCCAAGCAACCCCACGAGTTGATTAGGTAGTTCAACCTTTGGTAATTTGTTGCGATTACAACATTGTCAAAAACCCAATCACAGACTTCAAGGTATATGCACAACAATTTTAAATCTAATTTTAGTTTTCAAAAACTCGTCTACACACAAAATGAGTGTAAATTGAGGTATATTTGACAAATTAAATTCTATTTTGACAACTAAAACATATATTAATGAAGACTAAATATACATAAGTAATATTAGATAATGGATGGAAAGATAGATGATAATAAGAAATCCACTAGGCAAACTTTAATGTTTTTTTTTTTTTTTTTTTGATTAAAGTGGATGAACCACATTCTATTATTTAGTAAAAAGTAGAGTTTACATAAGATGCTCATGAGTGAGCCCCCCTGGTGTTCCTCCCCAGGAGCCCCAAGGACCTCTAGGGACCCTAGTTACATGGTGTTCCTGAAACCCTTTCCTCTTCGAAATCATCCCCGATGGTTCGTGCTTGAGGTCGAAATTTGGAAAACGTGGATGGAAGCTAGGGAGTCGTGGACTGACGGATGACAATTACAGCAAGCAGCTAACTTCTCCTTCATGTCGCGATTAACTCCGCCAAGCCGTGAGGAGCAAGAGGAAGGAAGTACCGCTAATTATCCGAGAGAAACAACGCTAGCGTTGTTTATTACGGAAGCATCTTCGGTTTCTTTCCACCCAAATGCTCGTGTGATGGCCATAACCGCAAGGTTCCACCCTGCTGTCTTCCTTAGGCAGCTTTTCTCCCAGGCCATGATAACCCCAAAGCTCTTGTGTTGTTTGGGGACAGTTGGGGAGGTTAAACAACAAGCGGTAGTGCTCCCATATTTGCCTTGTAATTGTGCAGCTGATAAGGAGGTGTTGTACTGTTTCATCATGCTCATCACATAGGTAGCATAGGGTACGGTTCCCTTTCCATTGACGCTTGATAAGGTTGTCCAATGTGAGGATTTTGTTTTCCGCGGCCAACCAAGCGAATGTTAGTATCTTCTTTGGGCATGGAAGTCGCCATAGTTTGATGGGGAACGGGCTCCGTAGACCTCCATCTACTGCGAAGGTGTATAGTGACTTGACTGAGAATGCCCCATTCTTTCCCATATTCCAGGTTCTGGTGTCCTCCTGGTCCACCTGAGTTGTGACGATTGCCTCTCGGAGTGCCTCGAGCTCAAACATGGCCTCCCTGGTCAGTGGTCCTTGCTTCAAAAAAGTGTGGTTCTGCACAATGTTGTCCCTTGCCTTCCCCAGTGAGAGGTGTGGGTCTCTAGCGATGTCAGCGATAGATGGGAAGATTTTGTTCGGTGCTTGCCCTTGAATCCATTTATCCTGCCAAAGATTGACTGTGTCTCCCTTTCCTGCCTTCACCGTCTGGCCCATATCCATAAACTTCCACTGGTCTGACACCCCTTTCCAGAAATGGGATGTTCTTGTCGAAGTGCCCTTGTATGGGTTAATGAAGGAGTTCCGGAAATATTTGTTTAGAATGATATTTCGGCATATCTTGGTCTGCCCATTTAGAATCCTCCACCACCACTTTCCAATCATTGCTGTATTAAAGCATCTAAGATCCGTGATGCCCCAACCCCCATGCTCTTTCGGCCGACATATGCGTTGCCAGTTGACCAACCGGTATGCTTTGCCTTTGAGCTCTGGGCCATGCCATAAAAATTCCCTTCGGAGGTTGTCGATTCTCCTGATGACCCACTCAGGTAGCTTGTAAATTGAGAGCCAGTAATTTGGGATAGCCGTGAGGACCGAGTTGATGAGGGTGACTCTCCCTGCGATGGAAAGGAGTCGGCCCTTCCATGTACAAATCCTCCTCCTGATTTTGGCAAACTTTAATGTAAGAAGCCATTTCATTTTAAACATTTCAATATTATAAGAGTCGAAATACAAATCTTGCATCTATTGATGTCTCACCGCGCGCCTTGTGAACATATTTGGATTGACTTCTGTTTTTTCCTGGACTAAAACCTCTTAATTGTTTGTTTTGGCTTCCGAAAACAAAACAAAACAAAAATAGTGAAAAAAATAGTTTGCCATTTTTTAAAAAGTTGTTGGATAGGTGTTTTCAGAAAAGCTTACTGATCAATGGCCTTTTGATCCAAAATCTCCTCAAAGACGCAGGAGCCGGAATCCAGGAGCGACTTTGAGGATGAGCCGATGGGACACAATGCCCAAGGGTAATCTGTAAAAAGTTGTTGTGGGGGCCATAGAGCGAGGGTTTGTATCACTTTGTTTCTTACTGTCTCTTGCAATCAATAAATGAATGTGGTTTATCCACTTTAATAATAAAAAAAAAAAAGCTTACTGATAGCGTCGTCAAACAAACAAGTTGTTTGTGAACAACTCGAGATCAGCTCAGTAAAAGCTCGAGCTCAAGCTCGACTCAGAATTTCGAGCTTTTGAGTTGAGCTCGATTGAGCTTAGCTCGAAAGCTAGAAATTTAATATTAATATATGAATATTAATAAATATTAATGTATACTATAATATATGAATTTAATATATAAAAATTAATTTATAAATAAGTTTTTAATTCCAAACTAGATTGAGTCGAGCTCAAGCAAACTTATTTGAGCTAATTTGAGCTCGAGCTCGAGCTAGGCAATTTCGAGTCGAATTCGAGCTGGGCCCAACCGATCAAGCTTGGCCCGTTTACAACCCTACTTATGGAGCTTTAAAAAAAAAACATATATATGTTGATGTCGATATTTGCTCTTTTTCGGGATTAGAACAAATTTAGATCAACGGATAATTGAGATTGGTGATGGTTGCAGAGCTTCAATTGATTTTGAGGGAGAGATCCATTGTGATGGACGACTTCTTGGAACTCTTTCACGCTCACAAGATCTATGTCTCCTCTAGAGGTCAGACCTTCAAGGATCGAAATGAGAGAGAGAGAGAGAGAGAGAGAGAGAGAGAGGATTCCAAATGAGAGTGATGCATGAGTAAATGATTAGTCTTAATGGAATCAGAGCACTATGTACCATATACTAGATACTCGATCAAAATAGAATGCCGATTGATGTGCCGAGGTCCTTATATGGTCATGAAGTCGTTGGTCAGCTAGGAAACAGTTAGTTACTAGTTCGAAGACAACAAGGCGCTGGCTCGGATAGAGCTGGGCGAACCATTTGGGGTCTTTTGAAAAGTTATTCTCTACCGTTGGATGGTCAGGCGGTTATGTTGTTGACAGTGAAGTATCATTTGAGCATTTGTCATCAGATGTCATATGTCTTATATTTTTCACCCCATGTATACACACACATGGGCCACAATCACAGGACACTTGGCAGGATTGTTATTGGGCTTCCAACCCATAAACTAAGAAGCCCAAAGGCCTTGTTTGCAATTGCAGGCATAGACTTTAGTTGATATTAAGGGTGATATTTTCACACAATGTACGCTAAATTCTACGCTCGTGTTGGTGGTTGATACGGCTGCGCCATACCCGTATGAACTTCAAAGCGGGGGTAATTTAGTAAAATTAGATAGTGTCAAGTCTTTTTTAATGCATACATGCAAGCAAATGTACATTTTTTCATATAAATCCCTATCAAACAAAAATTTGTTAGCTGGACATTTATATAAACTTGTCTGGGAAAATGAGGTTTTAGAGGGGTATATATGCAAAAATAACAAAATATAAATAAAAATAGTTTTCTGATTTTTCAACCTCAACTCAACCCGCTATAATTGTGAACATCTCCCAATTTACTTCATTCCTTCGAAGAAGCCTCGCCGATTCGAAGATCTTCATCTCTTGGCTCTCGCCGCCATTGCCGGACCTCGCAAAACCTCGGGTTTCTAGGGTTCCGGCTTCTAGATCCGCAGATCGCTCCATCGCCTCGCGCAGCGTTTTGGAGTTAAAATGGTACTTACCTTTAGAGATTTGAGATCTGGTGTGGAATTCGTTGTGATTTGATTCAGATTTTCATTGCATTCTCAAATTTTAGCTTCGCCTTTGTGCTTTTGATCTGATATTGAATTAAGTTTTGGTTGAGATCTTGGTCTTGAGCGGCAGCTGATGGTGGTTTGTTTGTTTATTTTCTTGCTGGGTTTCCCTTGTTTTCGTGCTCGTGGCGGTGATTCCAGCCTCTCAGACTAGAGATCAAGGTACGAGACATTGGAATTCGTTTGTATTTGATCCATTTTGGCTGGATCTCGGATGTTATCCATGTAGATCAAAATTTTGTATTCTTTGAACTTTATATGAAATTCTTTTTGTGGTATTCTATTTAATCAGAGAAAACTTGCCCAAAGATCAGAGAGAGTAAAGTCAGTAGATCTCCATCCAACAGAGCCATGGTAAGTAACAATATCTGGTACTTCTGTGTAATGTACCTGTAGCATAGCTACTATTTAACTTCTTTGCTGTTTTATTAATAATGGAATTGCTTTTTGTCTGGTTTTTTTATCATTAGAAAAATGCTCCTTAGGTTTTTGGTAATGCCAAAATGTAGCTTTTCACTAATATTTTTTATTGCAGGATTCTTGCAAGTCTATACTCTGGAAGTGTTTGCATTTGGGACTATCAATCGCAGGTAGTGACCTTTTGTAATTTAAGTAATACCCCCTTGCTCACATTCTTATCTGTTGCATATATTCGTTTAGATGTTGAAATGCCAGTTCACTTTGTCAAAACAGTCGTATCTATTATATATGTTCTTTAAATGGACATTTTTATCTAGCATTTGGATACATGCACTTATATGATATCTTACGAAAAATAATAAAAAGGAATTTCTCATCCTTGGTCATTTTTTAAGGAGGATCATTGATTCATATGTAGTCTAATTAACACATTTACTTCTTTTCTATCACATACATTGAGAAACTTGCATATATGAAGCACACACCTTATAATTGACTTGAAATTCTTCAACAACTAAGTAGTTTCCTTCGTCCTAAGGATCTAATGAAACTATTGAGACATGTATCACAACCGAAGTGCTCTTAGCTTTGGAAAATAATAGCTGAAAATAATGATACTTAAATTGTAGGAAGAAGGGGAAGAACTTAGGGATTAGAGTGAATATCAACTTACGGATCTGGTTATGGCTTCTATGATTCGCCTTTTGATGTATACATGCAGCATTTGTACATCTGAGAGAGTCAGATAGAATCTTTCTGTTTCTTTAGGGGGTCATTATTTTTGACAGGATCTCAATCTGCCTGGTTCTGCATAAATTTTTGTTCATTTTTCTAACCATTTGACTTTCTTTTCCCAATTCTATAAATTGATTCATTATTTGTTACTTATGCTGCAGACCATGGTTAACTCTTTTGAAGTGACTGATCTACCAGGTATTTTCCTGGTGACCAATTTACCCTTTACTTTCTAATTCATGTGAATGTTTGCAGTACATCTTACTTTATGGTTCTCAAATTTTCAGTACGATCAGCAAAATTTATATCTCGCAAACAGTGGATTGTAGCTGGATCAGATGATATGTTCATTCGAGTGTACAATTATAACACAATGGACAAGGTTAAAGTATTTGAGGCACACACTGATTACATCAGGTGTGTGGCTGTCCATCCAACCCTTCCATATGTTTTATCGTCATCTGATGACATGTTGATAAAGCTTTGGGATTGGGACAAGGGCTGGATTTGTACTCAAATTTTTGAGGGACATTCTCACTATGTGATGCAAGTTACTTTTAACCCTAAAGATACCAATACTTTCGCAAGTGCCTCCCTTGACCGGACAATAAAGGTTCTGCAATATTTTGTTTCATTTGAATTTGATATGAGTTGTACATTTGATTTTCCTGTTGTCTGTAACTGTGGTTCTCTGTTTTAAACAAAAAAAAATCTTAATCTTTTCAGATCTGGAATCTTGGCTCTCCAGACCCAAATTTTACGTTAGATGCCCATTCAAAGGGTGTTAACTGTGTTGAATACTTTACTGGTGGTGATAGGCCATATTTGATAACTGGTTCAGATGATCAAACTGCCAAAGTAATGTTTCCATGTAATCATTGCTGAGTTTTTCTTTGGGTTGCTAAAAAAAATATTTGGTTAAAAATTTTGTGGAATCAGGTCTGGGATTACCAAACCAAGAGTTGTGTTCAAACACTAGAAGGCCACACTCACAATGTTTCAGCTGTCTGTTTCCATCCTGAGCTTCCCATAATAATTACAGGTTCAGAGGATGGAACTGTTCGGATATGGCATTCAACTACATACAGGTAACTGCAAGACATAAGCATCAGGAGGTAAATTATCTATGTAATAGTGATATTTAGGTCCTTCCAGTTTGTCTGTTCAAATTGGGGCTTCTTTTTTGTAAGGGTACAAGCTCTAACAAAAAATGTGTCTTTATGTATTTAAGTGCATATATCCTTGTACCCTTGTCTGTAATGTCTTTCCAAATCTAATTAGACAGTCCTAATGCTAAGTACACATAACACAGGCACCTATACCTACAGAGCAGAGATTTATGGTTTTTTCAGTCTATCTCATGTTATTCAACTCCTTAAATGTGATTTTTCTGATGTTGTTTCCTTTTTCCACTATAGGCTGGAGAACACTCTAAATTATGGCCTTGAACGGGTTTGGGCTTTGGGATATATGAAAGGCTCAAGAAGGTAATGTAGAATTATCTATATGTTGCATGCCATGGTTATTAATCACTCTACATAATGAGATTCTTGATCTCTTTAAGTTTATGGTCATCTCTATATGTTTTTCATAAGACCGAAAATCTAGTACCTAAATGTAGTTTTTTTATTTTTTATTTTTTTATTTTTTTATTCCCAAGTTTGATGACAACTGTAATCCACAGGGTTGTGATTGGATATGATGAAGGGACTGTCCTGATAAAACTTGGTCGTGAAGTACCAGTTGCTAGTATGGACAGCAGTGGAAAAATTATATGGGCGAAGCATAATGAAATCCAAACAGTGAATATTAAGACAGTTGGTGCTGATTTTGAGGTTTTTTTTTTAACTAAAACATCATTAAGAAAGTTTGGTTGAATTATTTTTATTAGAGTTGAAAGGAAAATTTTACTTTTCCATTTTTTTGTCAGGTTACAGATGGTGAAAGACTGCCTTTGGCTGTGAAAGAGTTGGGAAGTTGTGATCTTTATCCACAAGTATGTTTGCATCTTCAGGATGTGTAGTACATATATCTTTTATTTATCCATTATTTCCTTTTTTCAGAAGCTGCTACCCTTAAAAATTATTTTCACCTGAAGCTTTATGGTTCTTGGAATTTTACTGTTATGCTTTCTAACAAACAATAATCTGTATAGCTGTTTTTTACCTTCAGAGCTTAAAGCATAATCCCAATGGAAGATTTGTTGTTGTATGTGGAGATGGTGAGTACATCATATACACAGCTTTAGCATGGAGGAATAGATCCTTTGGCTCTGCATTAGAATTTGTCTGGTCTGCCGATGGAGAATATGCTGTCCGAGAAAGCACATCAAGAATAAAGATTTTCAGTAAAACATTTCAGGTTTGGCTCATATCTACTTTGTTATGTTATGTTTTTTTTTTTTTTTTTTTTTTTTTTTTTTATCATTGCTCAAAATTTGGTCATGGGCATAGCTTCTACCTCCTTTTCTGTGTATGTTTGTATTTCTAGTATCTTGGTCAGTCACTATATCACAAGTCCAAAGGCTTGCCTGTGTCTGACATTCTTTACAGTACCTGAATTAGGGAGGGGGAAGTATCTCTTCCATCTCATCTTTTAGTGGACATGTCATTTACTCTCATTTTCCATGTATACTCAAGAAAATTATATGATAGAAAAAATGATCATGCCACTGAAAAACAGCAACCAGAGAAATTAGCTTGATTTTCTTTTCTCACCATTTAGACAATTTCACAATGCTTATTTATTTCTTTTTAATTGAATACCTCCTGAAGTGCATTAGATCTAAGTGAGCAGAAGTAATATATGCATTTTAATAATCTTTTCATGCTTCAATCCTGTTAGAAGCAATATTCTATGGATTATTAATTGAAACCTTCTGAATTTTTTGTCTTCTTTGTCCACTTAAACAAATCTCAAAAAGAGCATATTCATGCATCATATCACAATATTAGCAACCCTGAGTTGCAATGTCTTGGATTAGTAGTTAGAATTTGGAAGCGAAACTGAGGTTGGTGCTTGTGTTTTTTATCAGGAGAAGAAGAGTATTCGACCAACCTTTTCTGCAGAACGGATTTTTGGCGGAACTTTACTTGCAATGTGCTCCAATGAGTTTATCTGCTTTTATGACTGGGTTGAATGCAGGCTAATTCGCCGAATCGATGTGAACGTCAAAGTAAGTTGCCCTTTATATTTCTATCCTCCATTATCGTCCTCCTATGTGACTATTCTACAACTTATCCCTTTCTGGTTTTCAGAACCTCTACTGGGCTGACAGTGGTGACCTTTTGGCAATTGCTAGTGATACATCATTCTATATCCTAAAGTACAATGTATGTCCAGTGACCTACGCTTTCATTTTTTTTCTATTCATATTGGTCAAAGTTTTCTCGAGGCATACTTGTTTTATTTAGAACCAATAGCTGCCCCAGATGCATGTATTTTTGGTTGGCATGATTTGATTGACTGATTAAAGTGCTTTTGTTTTCAAGTAGAGGGACGTTGTTTCTTCTTATATAGAAAGTGGGAATTCAGAAGATGACCAAGGTGTGGAGGAGGCCTTTGAACTTCTCCATGAAATAAATGAGCGGGTCCGTACTGGACTATGGGTTGGTGACTGCTTCATTTACAATAATTCTTCTTCGAGACTAAATTATTGTGTTGGTGGGGAGGTATGCATAATGTATTTGAAATTTGTGATTTTTGGCTATCTGACCACATGCCTCTATAAGAAGCATGAAATTGTTGGTAGTTTGGTTGATTGTAGGTTACCACCATGTTCCATTTGGATCGTCCTATGTACTTGTTGGGTTATCTTGCTAGTCAAAGTCGAGTTTATCTCATTGACAAGGAATTCAAGTCAGTTAAGGAGTCACTTTGAAAAGTTTTGTATTATTTCCATTGCCAGCTTCATCAGTAATGTATTTGTCCTTTGCAGTGTTATGGGGTACACCTTGCTTCTTAGTTTGATTGAATATAAAACTCTTGTTATGCGAGGAGATTTAGACCGTGCCAGTGAAGTTTTACTGACTATTCCTAAAGAACATCATAATAGGTATATCCTCTACGTGAATATACACTATTGCTTACTGACATGAAGCTGAATCAGGCATTTTCCAACACTTCTTATTTTTCTCATGCTGAATTCTGCTTCTTTAAGAGCTGAAATTTGGTTTTAGTTTTGTATAGACAATCTTTGATTGGGATTTGCTGTCTGTCAGTGTCGCCACTTCCTTGAGTCTCGTGGGCATGCAAGAGGATGCTCTGGAAGTTGCGACAGATCCCAACTATAAATTTGATCTGGCCATACAGCTTGGTAAACTAGATGTTGCAAAGGTGAGTTCTCTTCTTTCCTTGGCTATATGATAGATAATATAATATTTCCTAATACTCCATGTAGCTGTATTTTTATTCTTATTTGGTATGTATTCCATACCTTGGTTTTGATGTAATTTGGTTATGCCATCAATCTTTTTCTTTCTTTTGTCTAGATCTGCCTGTAGTGTAGTGCATGTTTAGAATATTTGGATGGCAATGATTTTAAAGATTGAACAACGTTCAATCTTGAAATACCTGTATGTCAACTAACCTTGGCCTGTACCAATCAATCTATTTTGTTAGTTTTGCTTTGGGCCGGAATCTGCGCCAAACCTTTTGTATTTCCATCAAGTTGACAATAGTTGATAGAAGCACTTTATTTCCTTTGACAAAGTCCTCTAGGCCTACAATCATGTTCCATATTCAACCATATAGTATCAAGATAAGATTTGGGTTATTGTTGCTGTAGATTATGCTCTATCTGTAAGGCATATTTTCTTTGTGCCTTTTCACACATTTTAATGATGATTTGTACAACCAATGAAATTTACTTGTGCAGACAATTGCTATTGAGGTACAAAGTGAATCTAGATGGAAGCAATTGGGAGAGCTTGCCATGTCAACTGGAAAGGTATTCAATAATTACAACATATTTTCATCGTAGGCCTTCCAAAATCTGAAGTTTCATCTTTTATCTTCATACTGCAAAAGATGTCATTTTTGAAAAGCATTCAGAATGCGACAGAAAGGTAGTAATATGGAAGATCTGTAAAAATTATTAGAAATATGATGTGAGTGATATGGGAAGTGCCATTTATCCGAGGAAAGTGTTGCCTTTATTTTTTATTTATGTGATTAAAAAATGGACTTCTACTTCAATTGTATGTCTGTTTTAAGTCAAGCCATTCCTCATTCATCTAGTGTAGTATACTTAGCTAACTGGTTATATTCTCTTCTCAAATCTTGGCTAGCAAAAGATTACCTAGTGCTTTTTTCCGCTTTTCAGCTGTTTTGAATTGTCTTTTATGCAGTTGGAGATGGCTGAAGAGTGTTTATCACAAGCAATGGATTTGAGTGGCTTGCTACTCCTTTACTCAGCTTTGGGAGATGCAGAAGGAATCTCTAAGCTTTCAACTTTAGCTAGAGAACAAGGAAAGAACAATGTTGCTTTTCTTTGTTTATTTATGTTGGGTAAATTAGAGGAATGCCTTCAGTTGTTGGTGCAGAGGTAAATGTTAGGCATACTGCATGCTGGTTCTTCTTCCCTAGCAACTTCCATGGAATTCAAGTATTATTTTTAATTAATTGCATTGCTTTATATCTTTTTTTTCAGCAATCGTATACCAGAAGCTGCATTGTTGGCACGGTCATATCTTCCAAGCAAAGTATCTGAGATTGTAGCCATTTGGAAAAATGATCTTCATAAGGTTTCTGTGTTCATTTTTTGCTTTTCTGCTAGACTCCTGTGCATGGGTCTCATAACCCCAATTAGATTGAGACATTTTGAATGAGTTCTTGACTTACTGCTTCTTGAAATCCCACACTTGTAGTAGGTTTACTCTTGTTATAATCTATCACCTGTAGTAGTATGTTTCTCATTCCTATTTTACAGGTCAACCTAAAAGCTGCAGAGTCTTTAGCAGATCCTGAGGAGTACCCCAATTTATTCGAGGATTGGCAGGTTGCTCTAGCTGTTGAATCTAATCTTGCCCATGAAAGGTGCCTTAAAATGTTATAGTGTTTCTTGTGCTTTAAATCACTGTTTTTCTCACGAGGGATAGCAATGGTTAGGGGTGGGAGCTGTTTTTGTCTACCTCATCCCCATCTGTATGCATTTGATATTTTCCTTATTCCTGCCCCACCCTGACATGGATGAAATCTTTATCCATACTTTTATTCTCACAAAAGGGCAGTTTGGTGCTACAAAGCTCCTGCTATGTGTTGGGTCCAGGGAAGGGTTGGACCACTTAGGTCTATTGTACACAGCCTTATCCTGCATTTTTACTAGAGGTTGTTTCCACGACTCAAGCCCGTGACCTCCAGGTCATATGGCGACAACTTTACCGTTGCGCCAAGGCTCTCCTTGACTTTTATTCTCACATGGTCAACAAAATTTGTTGCCATCACAAACACATCTAAACTTGACGGGATATATTTGGAAAGTGAATAAATAATAAGAATATTGTAACTTATTTTTCAAACAATTGATCAATATTAGTTCACATGTTAAACTTCTGTAATATAGAACTTATGATGGGTATTTGTTACCTACCTCTTCCCCTGTGGATATTGATTATTTTAACTTAACTCTTTTGATCCGTGGTCTTATGTTTTTTAATGGTTTTACACTGTAACAGTGGTGACTATCTTTCTGCTAAAGAATATTTAAGCTATTCTGAGAAACGTAGTATCAATCTGGTTGAAGCCTTCAAGAGCATGCAAGTTGACGAAGAGGATTTACCCATTGAAAATGGAGATTCTGCACATGAGGTATGTTTCTTAGCAGCAGAGAGGCTGTTGGATAGCTTATGTTTGTTGAATAGAACTCATATTTTCAGGTTGAAAAATGGAAAAATTTTATGATTGAAAAACCTATTCTTACATGGTGGAAAGCTTTGGGGAATAAATATAATAGCCATAGATATTACATGCTCAGGAATTGGTTGTTTTCTAGAGGGCACTGAGTCCACTTGTTCAAGTAATCTTTTTTTGTGCACAGGTCCTATTGGAAAGGTTGCAAATTTTAGTGCTAATAGGAGATATTCAAAAGAATCTTAACTTTAGTGTAACTTCTTCATGAAGGGTTTGTTTCTCATTTAATGTGCCAGGCTTCATTTCTCTTATTACTCTCTTACTTTTATGATCACCAAGCTTATTACATTTTGCCATTAAAGAAAATATATTGATGGGGTGATCACATGAAGGTGAAAGAAAGAAAGAAAGAAAGTTCATTCACCCATTTGCAAGACCAAAAATATGGAATTGCTTTCAACCAAATACTCTACTAACAAGAACGACTGAATCTGAACTTGTAGGATATCAGCTTTACAAATCCTTTAAAATTAACTATTTGATATCAACTCTAAAAGTTGTTCTTTATTCATCCTTGTTCAGCACCATCACTTCTTTAAATCCATCAGACTTGTGTTCTTTTAACATGCATATAATACCGTTGTATTCTGACTACAGACATATTGAGAATTTGTGCTAGTTTATCTTAATAACTCCTTCATCTAATTGTGAGATTGATAGTTATGTATGAGAAATAGCTATTTGAGGGGTGCAGGTAGGTAAATTTTCTAATTGCCATCTTTGTTGACAAACATTTTATAGATATGTAACTACTGTTCTGTTTATAGATATCCATTATTTATTTATTTATTTTTCCTCCATTAAGCCTATTTTTATTGATCTTATGCAATTATTAAAAAACATGTCTACAGGTGGTGGAAGATAGAGAAGATGTAGTTCAAGAGGAAGCAGTTGAAGTTGATGCTGATGATTCTACAGATGGCACAGTCCTTGTTAATGGGAATGAGGGTGAGGAAGAGTGGGGTACGAATAATGCAGGAACCCCATCAACCTAAAAGCAATCATTTGGTTGGGCAAGTGTGAAATCTAAATTTTTTCTGATGATTAGTTGCTTTATCTGTATAGAATGTCCTTTTTGTCTGCTATAATGTCATTAGTACTGTTAAAATCAGGGGCCTGTGTCAATGAAATGTTGGATTTGGATTTTTATCGAAATTTCTCAAATAGTAGAAGGCTCTGTTAGGAGGAACATATTCCTATTGCTTGCTGTCATTTTTTTCTCCTATGAGATTTTTTGAATTCTCTGAACTATGAAATTGATCCCATATTTTCCTTTCTCTTCTTTTTTCTGTTTTTTCCTTTCTTATTATCACTATCTACTAAACAGTTTGAAGTACCTTTTTTATGAAAAATCTTCATGTGAAATGTGGGGAGTATATGCTCTCTCATGTGGTAATTTTCTTTCTTCAAAGTATTAGACTTTGACATGTGTGTCGTAGACCCTCATGTGGCCCGTTTTGAAAATGTGATAGTTTAGTAATAGAAGGTAAGAAAAATAAAGGTAGGCCTAGGAATATGTGGAGAGAGATTGTGTCTAAGAACCTATGTATATTAGATATTGAGCCTTGCTTTTGATAGAGGGATATGGAGACAGAGAATTCATATAGGAATAAGGTTTGGTGGTTGTTTGTTTGTAAAGTATTAGACTCCGCAGGTTTGACTTTAGTCAGCATATAACCTTTGATGTCAATTGACTGTTTTGTGTTTGTGAATGTAGTGATGATAAAACAAGATTAAATTTCCTTCCTGACTTTGTTTTGTTTGCTGGTTGCAGTGTTGACTCCACATGATTAACGGCCAAACAAGGCCAACATCCAGATAACCAACTTCTAAGGTAACATCTGATGCTTTTCCCAGACTGATAAAAACAGTTACTCTTCATCCTACTGTCTATTATACAAATGTAGCATGTAGTTAAGTAGCCATGTAGTTGATAAGATTGATTATCCAATGTCCACCAGCTCTTGATTCTCATGCGCGGACAATTTGCTTGATCACAACTGGTTCCCATTGCCATTATTATTCTCCTCAAAGGAAAAGGGTTAAGCTCACTTGTCCTGGTGGAACAATTTTTTTCCACCAAATGTGTATGGGAATCTACAATGGCTGCTTTTGCCATGTTCGTGGGGGGACTCAAAGGATTAAATCCAGTGGAATCATCAAATACTTTTTTCTCTGTTAGGCAATAAGCAATAGGCAATAGCTTTCCGTACTGCTAGCCTGGACTTGCACTTAGTCTTGCCAATCCTCCGATGATTAGACCATGATTTCATTTTGCTACCAAAACAAAATCAAAGCGTCAACATCCTTTGCTTAGAGAAAATTCATTAAATAAAAGCTCTTTTTTTTTCAATCCGTTACTGCAATGTGCATTTATCACCACACTCTGAATTAATTAACTGCTAATCTTGATATGCATTTAATCTTGCGAATCCTCACATGATTAGAAAGCAAAATCAAAGTATCAACATCCTTTAATTAGAGAAAATGCATACATTGAAGGTTTTATGTTTTTGGGGCAGTCCCTTCACTGCAACTCCAAGTCCATTATTAATTTTGTGCATCTTATCACCAGGTTCTGACACCATATTGCTTCTAGTTTCTTCTGCCCCACCATCTATTCCATTTGTTATTAGCCCTTTCTTGTACCTTTTAATGTTTCTCAATAAAAAATAAAAATAAAAATTGATGAAAAATTGGATGTCGGTGGACACAAATTCAGAAATGCTAGACAGGGTTTCGTTCTGGGACCTACCTGAAGGCATGCTTCAGACCTCTGGAGTGTTTTGTCATCCCAGAGTTTTAAATATGGTTCCACTTCTTGCTGCTTAGCTACAGTACTTTTCTTCTTGCATGCTGTGCCTCCTTTTGAGTTTTAAACAAAATTTAAGTAAAAAAAAAAAGGAAAAGAAATAGAAATAGTACCATTTCTAACAGTGCTAGTGATATGTCTAGTCACAAGAACACACATTAGAATTAGTTTTACTCAATTATTGTGTATTCATTTAAGGTTTGCTCTTCTCTTGATTGGATCATCACCAGGTCATGGAAAGGAATCCAAGCACATTAAGCATGGCTTCAGCTATATTTATGATTCATAAACAAAAGTAAAAAGAAAGGAAACCAAATAGAAATAGTAGTACCATTTCTAACAGTGCTAGTGATATGTCTAGTCACACACAAGAACACACATTAGAAGTAGTTTTACTCAATCATTGTGAATTCATTTAAGCTTTGGTCTTCTCTTGATTGGATCATCACCAGGTCATGGAGAGGAATCCAAGCACATCATGCATGGCTTCAGCTCCAGCCTTCTTTCCCATTTGTGGTCCCTCTGGTAATACAATCCCCTCATCATCCGCGTGATCATTTATTTTATGATTCAGTGTACCATCACAAGCTAAAACTTTTAGATTCTTAGCAATAGAGAGAAGCAGCCAGCTGTTTTCATCTTCTTTATTCCTGGCAGACCAAGTCTCAAGACAGCTGCTATATATACATATATATATATCTATATATGATGTTTACATCTTTGGCTTTCCAATTTTCACAAATTTATTAAGTCTTTTTTTCTTAATAAATCCTTTGATTCAATGCATAAGGACCAATCATTTAGGCATTTATAGACAGAGATTTGGTGTTTTATGCTCATATTATTTGCATAAATATATTAAAACTCAAGAGATTTCATTTCAAAGTTCAAAGTTGTTAAGAATTTTGTTTGTGTGCTTTATAGCTGGCAAACACGGATGTTTGTGGCTTTAGGTGGTTGGCGTTTGTTTGTTTGGGGCTATTCCTTGAAAACAAGAACCATAACGAAACCAAGCGTTACTTTTCTTTTATTCTCTCTACTTGCCTACCAAAGCAAAACCCGCACGTCCTCCTTTTCGTTCCGCGTTCCCGTGAACCGTTCAACTGTTGGCCAATAGCTTAGTTCATGGGATCACGAGACATTATTGAATGCCTTCTTAGAAACTTTTAAAAATGGAAATAAAAATTACATCATTTAACTAAATAAATATCAGTCTCAATATAATATATTTATATATATTTAATTTTCTCTTTTATCAATTTAAGTTTGAAAAGGTTTTTATCTTTTTATATTAGATTTCGTGTGATATGCATTTAATTTAGCCAGCCTACTAAACAACCTCGTGAAAGAAAAGTTATAAATGCATAATGTATTATAAAGCTATCCTCAATCGTCCAACTTTTTTCTGGACCCATACATAGCGGGGCTTTGTAGTACCGGATTAAAAATATATATATATATATTATTTCATGTCTTCTCTCTATAAATTTATTATAAAGCTGTTACTTTTAGAATAAATTACTTATTAATATAAACAATTAGTCAAAATGCACAGTTTTGTGGATACTTCTAAGTTCTAATCATAAGTCAAAGATGAGGGTAACATTTTTGTAAGTTGAAAACTCTAAGTTAAGACAGTTATTTTGTTTTTAAATCTATCTAATATTTTCTATTCGTCTACATTTGAAGTTTTCTTTTTTTTTTCCTTTTTTTAAAAAAAAAAAAATCTCTCAAGTAAAAAACAGATGTCTGTTTATGGTGTTTATGGCTTCACTCGTGAGTGTTACCAATTCCAGAGTTCACCCATTCCATGTGAATGAATGCATGCAACTCTATTCTCTAAAATTTAAGATAACTTTGTATATTATTATTAACCTCTTTGGAGTTTGAGTCTCTTCATTTTTAAACAAAATCCAAAATGCTAATCTACACCCATTGGATCCAACAAAATTGAATCCTAATGTGATTTTTAGATTGAAATTATCATTCTCTTGCCCAAAAAAAAAAACACCATAAATCATTCATTAACCAAGTGGACCAAAGTTCAGTTATGATCCTCTCTGTTATCCATCTCAAGAACCACAAACCTACTACTACTACCACAACAGACCAAGGGTATCAATTGGTCACACATCAATTCATAGTCTCACAATTATACCATTAAAAACCACAACCTCAACCCACTCCCCACCCTATTTTCTACTACCCAATAATTAAAAACCTAAAACTTATAAATATAACAGTTAATAGACATAGATAAAATCTTCTCTCATATCTATAGTTTTGACTAGTTCCCATCACTTACTAATTTCTCATATCTTTTGATTGGACAAAAGACTAAGATTGCTATCTATAGTGTTCACTTGTTGGTTCCCAACCAACTCTCTAATCAAGTTAGTCCCACACCACATATATATATATATATATATATATATATATATATATATATATATATATATATATCTAATTGTTCTTAAATATTGAATTTTTTAACAAAAATAAAAACAAAAAAAAACATCCTTCAACTTAGCCATGTCATGGACTTTGTAACACAAATTTTAAAAACTAGCCTTTAAGAGGAGGGTGCCCACCACATAATTGTGGAACCCCAGCACGATTTGTAACACATATATGATAGATAGAACTCACTCTTAAAGGCCAGTTATTAAAAGGTGGGTGTCCACCGCATATATGTACATTACATTTTTTTTAATTAGTCAATATGGGACTAAATCTATAACAAACTCATAGCATGTCATGATGACTTTATATATATATATATATATATATATATATATATATATACACATCTAATTATTCTTAAATATTGTATTTTCTAACAAAAATAAAAACAAAAAAACATCTTTCAACTTAGCCATGTCATGGATTGTAACACAAATCCATGCATGTATGCATGTATGGCATTTGATGATGGGGATGTGATCCCGTGATGCGGCCACCGCGGAGCTGAATACACGCTAATTCATCGCCGCGATTTCCGTATGCGGTAATTAAATCACTTAATTACGTTATTAATGCTCGCCACCTCGATCTCCCTTCTCCTTGCGAAAAGACAGTCTTGTTGCACTAGTTGATACTATTTACGAGATTGCCACTGTAGGTGAACTCTTCAGTGAGCTTTTGATTGGCTCATGCTTCGTGACTCTGCTACCTGGCGCGTCCCTCGTTGGTGCACATGCGCGAGGCCCCGCGCGACCGACACGTGGCGGTCTCCCAGACGCGCCGGCACGTTGTGCGGTCAACCTGGTCGTTGGGCTCAGACCAGTCGGTGGGGTGTGGGGGCCCACATGGCCCACATGGCCCACATGGGCCCACGTTACCCAACAAGCCCAGGTGGGCCCTCTCTAATTACGTGGGTTTGGTGCCAGCTTGCATAATGCCCTGCTGTCATTTGGAAGGCTCTCTTGCTTTGCTTGGAATTGGAGCTTGTTCTTTTGCTTAGGTGGCACTCGGGTGGGACCCAGATGGTGATTAGATCTTTTGTGATTAGGGTTGTTTTGAGTTGTGTTTTGGGGCATCTTTTCTTTTGAGGATTAGGGTTTCAATTATGAGATCCCATATAATGCAAGATGATCATGATGTTTTTAATTAAAGAAGAAGCCAAATGCTTAATGTTTAAATAATTCAAAATGCAATATAAAATATTTTATCTAATTTAATTATGGTGTGATAATATTCGAACATATAAAAATGACAAGTTCACTGTAAAGCTCCCGTTATATGCAGGGTTTGGACATGATCAAAACATTTGAGGTTATTATATATAGTCTTATCTTACTTTCTTTGTAAAAGATTGTTTCTATGACTCAAACCCGTGACCTTCAGATCACATGACGATAAATAGGAATATATATATATATATATATATATATATATATATATATATATGGTCATGATATGGTGCTTGATGGGCCTCTTATCATCAGCAAGTAGTTAAGTCGCGTCGTCTCTTTTTGGCCCACTTGCACAGTATTTTGAGGAAATCCAACCGTATGGATGGAAAGAACATTAAAAAATAAACTAGCATGTCAATTTTCATACAATTTGGGAACTTGTAAGGTTTTCATCTTAACGGGTGAAATTTTGAACCGGTAAGATTTCTATAAATTTTCACTCGTTAAGATGAAGACCCTACAAGTTCCAAAATTGTATGAAAATTGACATGCTAGCTTATTTTTCGATGTTTTTTCCATCCATATGGTTGGAAATTTTTCAAACATTAAGTACTAAATGGGACGTAATCGTAAATAAATAAGATTTCCTCAATCGGCCTTTACCTTATATATATATATATATATATATATATATATATATATATATATATATATATTATATCAGGTTTCTTTGTTATTGGGATAGATGAATTCTTATGGATCCATCCCCCGAAGGAACCGGACATGATAATTTTTCATCATCCGGCTCGAGCAAGAATCAAAGGAATATATATATATATATATATATATATATATATATATTAAAAGATTTATAGATAAATACTAATGGATATATATAGTTAAAATAAAAATTTATATATATATATATATATTTATTGTGATACAATCAAATATGTGTGATTTGGACATGAACATATAATCTGGTCACTAATAATTTGATCAAAGTCTTATAATGGGCAAAACTGTGAATGACCCTCGGATAAATATATAAAAAAGATAGATGTTTGAGTACTCATTCTCGATGGTGTTGTTTTCTCTTTGGGATATATCTATATTTTGTATTCGTTAAGGTCCACTCATAAAAGATAACAAACATGATAAAAAAGCCAAGTTGTACTAGAACTTTGAATCAACATTCTTGGCGCATCCAGTGCCAAGTTGCATTAAATGATATCCAAAGAATACATGTTTTGAATAAGTCTTGATATAACTGAACACAAACAAATGAACTCCAATAGTTCATGAATCACTTCCCAAACTTCTCATCTTTTTGTGTATATGGTTTGCCATTGGATCTACTTGTAATCCTACAAAACAAAACCATCTCAATGTGTAGCCATTAAACATTTTTTTTGTATTAAATTAGGGTTCTAAAAATAAATAAATTCAGCCGTGCCAATGATTAGAGTTGTTTGACAACAACTAAAGTTACAACCAACGGCCACGCTACTATTGATCTTGGTAGCTGTTAAAGATGAGATTATACTGTGGATGGCCAGGGTCGAAATCTCATCTCTCTTGAGCATGAATGAGTGTCATAGGTGTCCGGATCTATTCTTGTGTGAGTTGCAGAACCCAAAAATTCAGATGCATGGATTTGCCTCCGTGTTGAGCTGTTAAGTTTGTACATGTCCTTAATGTCTTTCGGGCCGCGCCTGTTACCTCAGTAAAAAAAATAAAAAAAATAAAAAAAATAAAAAAATTAGAAATACCTTCCTTTGTCTGACAAATGGTACCAATGTTACAGTCATTAAGAATCAAAACAAGAAGAGTCACTACAAAGTTTGGTGTGGTCTTTGAAAGCATGATTTCTAATTAGACCAAACATGGATTTCATGAAAATTCTAAAAAATTACATCCAATTAACAAAAGTTAATCTTAACTGATGTGATCCTTTGACAAGGTATTTATTGATGAATCAACCGTTGGATCCAAAAGGGCATTTGTTCTCCGCCGTCCGATCAAAGGCAAGCAGTGTGATTCCGGAGACGAGGTTTATGAGATGGTGACATGGCGCGTTGCATTCACGGGGGCGCGGTGCGGCAAACGAGCGAAGAGAGCGCGCCGACGATCCAACCGTGCAGGACGTGACACGTGGGTCCCACTCACATGCTCGACGGCTGTCATCTCTCCTCTTCCCCCTTCTGGGCCCCACTTCCCGCTTTATCCCCATCACCATCCATCCTTCCCTACATCCATCCATGATTCCATCCATCCATGCATAAAATGACATTTATACCCCTGCACCCCAACTACATGATCCGAGGGGTAATTAGGTAAATTCCATCCAGAAAAGCAAGGCCGGCAACGAAAGCAAAGCCTTCCTTTCGGGTTGGACTTATTCCGCGGTTTCACCGGCTCTCCACTGAAACAGCCAAACGCTTTGAATTTTGAAACTTTTTTTCTTTTTTTTTTTTTTAAAAAAAAACACAAATATTTAGTATATAATATACCAAACTTTTCCTTGCCTGCTTGCACTACGAATAATACGATGCAAGTCTCTCCCGTTACACTCACCCGCGGGTTCACTTCACCTGTCACCCTATCCAAAATTCTTTTTTTTTTTTCCTAAAAAAATAATTAAATTCAAACAAGACAATGAGTTGAGTTAGTTACTATCCTCCTAACACCGGATCCTAACCACACGCAAACAAAAACGGTAAAAAAAAAAAAATTTTAAAAACATAGAGAGAGAAGATGCTCTCTAGCTAAACTCAACCGCGTGGCAGCACACCAAACACGCTTGAGATTATTATAATAAACCCCCCCACCAAAACCATTTAAGAAAACAAAAGAGCCGGTGTATTGAGTATTCCCCCCACATAAATCTCCACACAAACCCCCTTCTTCTAGAGAGAGAACTCACTAGCCTCCAGATCAGACCCCAGCCCTGCACTCTCTCTCTCTCTCTCTCTACAAAGCTGTGTTTTAGCTGGCCTTGATGTTGCTCCTTCACTCTCTCCCAAATCCTCTTTAGAAAAATTCCCCCATTTCCCATCCCATTCCATTCTCTCTCCACCTCTCTCTTCTCTCTCTCTACTGAGGATGAGATGAAGGGAATAGGAATACCTTGGATACTCCTTGTTGTTGTGTCTCTGCTGTGCTTTCTAGTGTCTTCTAGCGCGTTCTCCAGCACCGGCCTCTCGGATGCCGAGGCCGCGCGCATTCGCAGGCGCCAGCTCCTCTCGTACCGCGACGAGTTCGGCGACCGCGGGGAGTCCGTGCGCGTGCCGCCTTCGTTCAAGTTCCCCAACGACCGCCTGAGAAACGCGTACATCGCGCTGCAGGCGTGGAAGCTCGCCATCTTCTCCGACCCTAAGAACCTCACCGGCGACTGGGTCGGCCCCGACGTCTGCAACTACTCCAACGTCTTCTGCGCGCCTCTCCCGTCTAATGCTTCTCTGATTGTCGTCGCCGGCATTGATCTCAACCATGGCGACATCGCCGGGTACCTCCCGGAAGAGCTTAGCCTTCTCGCCGACCTCGCTTTGTTTCACATCAACTCCAACCGGTTCTGCGGGATTATTCCTCACAAGTTCGAGCGGTTGAAGCTGTTGTTTGAGCTCGATCTCAGCAACAATCGCTTCGCCGGGAGGTTCCCTGACGTCGTGCTCCGGCTGCCGTCGTTGAAGTTCTTGGACCTGAGGTACAATGAGTTCGAGGGGACGGTGCCGAAGGAGCTCTTTGATAAGGATCTCGACGCCATTTTCATCAACGATAATAGGTTTGTGTTTGATATCCCGGACAACTTCGGGAACTCGCCGGTCTCCGTCATCGTCCTCGCCAACAACCGGTTCCATGGCTGCGTTCCCTCCAGCATCGGCAACATGTCGAGGCTCAACGAGATTCTTCTCTTGAACAATGGGTTGAAGTCTTGCATCCCGGCGGAGATCGGCCGGCTGAAGAACCTCACCGTCTTCGACGTGAGCTTCAACGAGCTCGTCGGACCGTTGCCGGACTCGTTCGGGGGAATGCTGAGCTTGGAGCAGCTCGACGTGGCTCACAACCTCCTCTCCGGCGCCATCCCCAAGTCCATCTGCCAGCTCCCCCGCCTCAAGAACTTCACCTACTCGTACAACTTCTTCACCGGCGAGCCGCCGCAGTGCTTGGCCGTGCCCTCGTTTGACGATCGCCGGAACTGCTTGCCTGGCCGCCCCGTCCAGAGATCCGCCACTCAGTGTAAGTCCTTCTTGTCACACCCGGTGGATTGCAACTCCTTCAGATGCGCTCCTTTCGTTCCTTCTCTCCCTCCTCCTCCCCCTCCTTCTCCTCCCCCTCCTCCGCCGGTATTCTCACCCCCTCTTCCTCCCCCTTCTCCTTCTCCGCCACCACCCTCCCCGCCTCCACCCTCTCCACCACCTCCATCACCGTCCCCGCCACCACCTCCACCTCCACCTCCATCCCCTCCACCTCCATCACCATCCCCGCCTCCACCATCTCCGCCACCTCCATCACCCTCCCCGCCACCACCCTCGCCGCCACCTCCATCTCCATCCCCGCCACCACCCTCGCCGCCACCTCCATCTCCATCCCCGCCACCACCTTCTCCGCCGCCACCACCACTATATCCATCACCCCCACCACCTTCGCCGCCACCACCATCGCCATCTCCTCCTCCACCGCCATACTGCGTCCGATCGCCGCCGCCACCACCACCATCTCCATCACCGCCACCACCTCCTATCTTCTCACCTCCACCACCCATCTACTATCCTCCTCCTCCCCATTACTCTCCGCCGCCTCCTTCACCATCTCCGCCTCCACCTTCACCTTCTCCACCGCCTCCTCCGCCACACTCACCACCACCTCCCGTTTATCCCTACCTCTCCCCACCTCCACCACCTCCAGTATCCTCTCCTCCTCCACCACCCAACTCACCTCCTCCTCCCCCTCCCTGTATTGAGCCTCCCCCACCTCCCCCACCTCCATGCATAGAACCCCCACCTCCTCCTTCCCCGTCTCCACCTCCACCTCCTCCCGTTTACAAACCCCCACCATCGCCGTCTCCTCCTCCACCCTCACCACCACCTTATATCTACTCCTCCCCTCCTCCGCCGTCACCATCCCCTCCACCACCTTATCCCTACTACTCACCTCCTCCTCCCTCTCCCTCTCCCCCACCGCCATTACTCTACGAATCCCCACCTCCTCCTTCACCTTCTCCTCCCCCACCCTACATCTACTCATCACCGCCCCCTCCTTCACCTTCTCCTCCCCCTCCAACCTACATCTACTCATCACCACCCCCTCCTTCACCTTCTCCTCCCCCTCCAACCTACATCTACTCATCACCACCCCCTCCTTCTCCCCCACCGCCGGAATACGAAGGCCCCTTGCCACCCGTCACTGGAATCTCCTACGCATCTCCCCCTCCCCCTCCTTTCTATTGATTCTTTTGAGAGTTCATTCATCACCTCCTCCTCCCTAACATCAGTAACCAAAGTAAATGCTCGTCTCCATTGTTTGCTTATTGTCTTCTTTCTGTTCTTCCCATCTCCCTCTCTGTCTACACTCATTTGCTCCATTCTCTCATTCATTCCAATCCTTTGCATTCAAATAAACCAAAAAAAAAAAAAAAAAAGATGGAGATGGAAATGTGGAAGCTTGAAAGGTGGCAGGGATGTTTAGGGGGGATATGGATATCTCTTCATATTTGATTTGGATTTTATGGGTAATTTGAGATTTGTGAATAAATTTGGATGGGAGAATGACAGAGAGAGAGAGAGAGAGAACAGGATGTGTGAGAGTTTTTAGGTGCAGTGACAAATGAATGTATAGAGTTTGAGATTCAAATTTAAGTAGTTCAACTTGTGGTATTTATCATCTTCCTTCCTTCCTTCCTGTTATACCTTGTTTCTTCTTTTCTTTCTTTTCATCATAATATGAATGATTTGATTACTCATCTCTTTTCTTCCTTCTCATTGGATTGTGTTCATGTGAATGAAATAACTACTACTACTAATTTTATTGGTTCTATGTTCTTCTGTGATGCTTTGTTTTGCCATACTTTCTCATGTTAGTAGGTTGTATTAATCCACATGACATTTAGTTGGAAAATACCAAAGGACCATTGGTTTAGGAGTATCTCAGGTCCTATATATCGGGTAATTCACTTGGTGACCATAGCTCACAAATTCGAGTCTCATCTCCTTAGTGGAGGGAGCAGTTAGGTAATTCACTTATTAGTGAGCACAAAACTCTTAGCTTTGAGTCCTCATATATGCACAGTAAAAGGGTCAAGGGTACTCGTTATTTAAGATCACGCCCCTTGATGTTATTTTGTGGAGTTGGAAAACTTAGGAACAATAATATTGATGTTCATTTCAAAATCATACATATAAAATGTCACTTAGATGTTAGGTTGACCAATCATGTATTAGAGGTATCTCTCCAATCCTTCCTTGTCAAGGATAGAATAAAAGTGTACAGCATTAAATAGTGTTTAGATTGCTTACTTTAGTTCCTAATTGAATCCATGATCCTTGGCTTTCATTCATAGGTTGCCATCTCTTGATTTTTGAAAGCAATGAGGGGTTGTGATTGGAGGGATGGTTCTTTTCTTTCATCTTCAATCTAATTCTGGCATTCAATTAGTGCCTTTTGGGTATGAAATCAATTGAAAAGCATAGATAGATAGATTATTTATTAACTATAACTTCTTTAAAGCATGCACGATGACCTCCTTTGTCTCTCCACTATCAATGTCACATGCTATGCCATTACTTTTTCACTTTACCTTATTTATCTCTGGTCAAATTATGTATATTATTTTATTCTTAATCCCTTTTTTAGTTATACAACTTTATGAAGGCTTATGTCAGTTTGAAAATCTGTTTGCAATGCAATATGGTGAAAAATATATTATAAATTGGCCCTCTGAAATCTTGAGATGGTATGCATCTTTCTCAGATGGATTGATAACAATTTTTAGAAAAACTCAGATGGATATGGGTTTCACTGAGTTTAATTTAGTGACTTTTATTTTAAGGGAGTAGTTTGTTTAGTTCGCCCTTATTAGTATGTTGCTTTATAAGGTTGTGTTCAGAGCGAGGTTTCATCGTCTTCGAAGTTCATGTCGCTGTTGTTGACATATTATCAACTTCTTTTAAGGAAAAAAAAAACTATTAACAAAATAACTTCATTTCTTGCCGAGTGATTGAAATATCCCTATTTAAAATATATGTCAATATTGAACATATATTCAGTTGAAATAGTTTTTCATTTGAGAGTGCCTTTTTTCAATAAATACATGCATAACAACTTACATAACCTAGAAATATTTAACTTACAAAATAAATATATATATTTTATATAAATATGAATAAATTATTTTTTATTTTTGACAAAAGTATGCTTCATATGTTTTTTTTTTTATAAATGTGAACAAACCATTAGAAATACACTTCGGTATGGTTTGAACCCTCAACTTTTCTTTGTGAGAGATAATAAGTTATTAATTTTTCTTGTGAATGTTGGTTATATTTCATATGTTTCGATCCCCCATAGTATAATAATAATAATAATAATAATAATAATAATAATAATTTAAAAAAAATTAAAAAAATAAATTGACCATTTGAAACTATTGATTTTATACCAAAAGGTTCATAGCCTAACGGTATAACTTTGGGTCCCGTGAGTTGAGTAATTCTCCTTGAACAAGTCTGGGATCAAGTCCCACCCTCGTAAATGGGAGGAGCAAATTTGACTCGAGTTTACTCCTTGAGGACTGTACATGCACGGTGAAGAGTCAGGAGTGATCGAGTGAGTTTACTCCTCGGAGCCCATGACCATGTCCCTCATTGATCTGTATGGGAGGTCTTTATGGCCTATGTCAAAAAATATATATATATATTGATTTTATTTAATAAAAAAATATAAGTTTATAGGAATAGTTTATAATTATACTTGGAGAACAGAGAGTGAGCATATTGATTGCAGTGGCCCAGGGAGGGAAGGATGAGAGAATCTTAGAAATGGAGCAAATGGACTGCAATGTTTTGCAGCAGGACAGGAGTGCAGAAGCATAGTGAAACACTGAAACCCTACTAGTACTACTACTAACTACTGTTTGAAGTGAACTACCGACGGTTTCATTGAAGGACAATGAGTCACAGAGGGCACTCAAAAGGGGCAACTACCTCCAGGTTGGTTCAAGCCCCACTGGTTTTAATGACCTTAAATGTTTGCATTTATTTGCATTTTACCTGACCTCCTTTCCCCTCCCTCCCATGTGAGATCTGTTTCTTGATTCATTTTCCACTCAGTCAGGCCACCACCACCTCTGCCACTCAATTTTCATATATATGGCTTGTTTGGATTAAAATAAAGTCAAACTAAACCAATTTATTATAAAATAATTTTTTTATTTGTTTATTTTTTGATAAAGGCGAAAAGTGTTCGATCGTGTGTTATTTTAAAGGAGAACATCACCAGTCTGACCCTCATCTTGCAAGAATAGGATTCGATCTCAGATTCTTCCACAAAAGAACCTCACGCTTTAACAAAGGACCTGAATACTAATAAGCTTGGATGTTGTTGGTTATAAAATAAATTGTTAAAAAAATCAATGGGGATAAGATTAAGATGAAAAATTGTTTAGTTAAAATTTAGTCAAGGTGAACACGAACACGTCACCAAGAAGTAACAACTATAGGTAATGCGTGCCTTTGTTAAACAGAGCCTCAACTTCAGTAAAGTGGACCAAGTTGTGAGGCCCTTTTGAATAGATTTCGATGAGCAGTGATCAGACTAATTATTAAAAGGGACAGAGGTACCCTTTGTAACACCATGACCATATGGACCCTTGCGATCCCTTCCTATTTACTTGATGTGTAACTCACGGTTCAATTACAAACCCTTGTACCCCTCTAATATATTAATGAATGCGATTTATCTACTTTAATAAAAAAAATTAATTAATTTAAAAATAATATATTTTGACCGGTTTCTAAGCATTTGGATTTTTGGTATCTTAAACGAGTGTTGTAAATGTTAGGACATGTTTGGTTCATTGAAGTGAAGCCATTGATGTCAGAAATTTGCCACTTCAATCCATTTCTATTTGTTTAGTTTGTGGAAGTGAAAGTTGAAAGTGAAAAGTTATATTTCCATGAACCCTCGTTTCATTGTTTTGACTTTTGAAAAAAAAAAAATCAAAAAGTGAGAGCTTGATGAAATTGACCTTACATACATGGAATTTAGTCTTTTATGCTAACCAAATACTATAAAATGCATAATCCGTATGGAACTTCTGATTTCCATCACTCTATCACTCTTTTAGTTTCCAAATGAACTTCAACAACCAAACACGACCTTAGTGTTTGATTTGTAGTAATTTAAATATCATTGAATTAGAGGTAATTTTATATCAGTGTTTACCTAAGATTTATTTAAGAGATTAAATCCCAAGAAGTTGGTATAATCATCTAAGGTTCTAACAAATAACATGGAGATTATTGATTAATATAAACTTGTGTGTTGCTAATGTTCATAGAAAACCAACATCCCATCTGACTTTTTGCAAGCATAGAGAATGTGGAATGTCAATGGAGTTCATATTCTTTGATTATTTACATGTTCTAATATTTGAAGCTCTCTCTGACTTCTTTTGATCTCTTATTAAAGAATGTAAACAATGTTATAAAGATGGTGGGTTCATAGTTCCTACCATGCCTTCAAATTTTTATTGGATGACTTGGAATTATTCTTCATACCAAACAAATGTTTCTAAAGTATAATATTCATGAAAGACTTGCATAACACTTGTGGTAGAATTAATTATATATGTTTCTCGTTTTTCTAAACATCAATAGTTAGATTACAAAGTCTTACTAGGCCAAAGCTCATTCTTAATTTAAATTCAAATAGTTTAGTTATAAAAAACAGAGGGATATATTTTTTTTATAAAATGAATAAACCATATTCATTAAAAGTTAAGGGTGTTTACTCCCGGACTCTTATGTCACTCATGGGTGTCGTCGAAGTTTGCCCCTATGAAATGCAGTGGTGGATTTTCTTGTGTATACGTCAGGCTCCTCTTGACTATGGATTATATTGCGACCAACTTCGGCCTCTTAAATGCACAAGCTACATTAAACCAATAAAGAGTTAAAAAGTCGATATCTCGAATTGTTATTGGAGCGGATTTTTAAGTTAGAATTTTTTTAGAGCGGAAGACATTCGATTTAGCTAAATAAATACACACCTTTAATACATGAACAAAGACAATAACATGAAGTTTTATTAAGACAAGGAAAAGTACAACAATAACTATGATCTTGTTCTTCTATGTTTCTACTTAAAAAAACTATGAACTTTAAAGCCATACAGTGCTTTTATTGAACCAACAAGGCTACATGCATCCTTTAAGTGATTGAAATTCCAACATTCCACCATTGTGATCATGAGATTTGATGGTTAACTTTTATTGTGATTCACTTTGATAATTTGATAAAGTTTTGCACAAGATCCAAACATTCCATCTTATGGTCTTCTTTTTTATTAGTGTGGGTTAATTAATTGTGTGTTAATGAGATCCAATTGTTTGTTGAAGTCCTACTTTGTTTAATAAAAACATCTAGTATTATATTAAAGAAAAAGAAAACTCACCGAGTAAAATATAAATCATCGATGATTATTGTGTCACTATAAATATTTATACATAAAGATGTATTTAATATATATATATATTTTATCAAACTAGAAATACTAAAAACTTCGAGAATAATCCAAAACAAATGTTTTAATTTTCTAAAATTTTAAATCATTAAAAATTATACCAAACAAGCTTTTTTAAAACTAAACCTAAGGAAACTAGTAGGCCATGAAAGAAGCCCATGAGCTTTATGAGATGGGCTTTTTTACTTATCTCATTGTGAAGACCAGGCCCAACCCATTTGAAGGCCATTGATTGACAATGCAATCAAACCAACTCTTTATGATATCTATCTAAACACTAAACCCTAAATTCCACTAGTTTTCTTCTCAACCTTAAATTGATTATAGATAAATTTTATTTTATTTAATTAGATTCATATTTTTGAATTTTTATGAAAGTTATAATTATAATATGTAACTATTGTTTTTATGAAAGTCGGTAGCAACGAGTGACATTTGTTATTATATAACTATTATTTTTAAAAAGACCTAAGCAACCAATTTGCTAGTTGTTCTTAATATAAGGGTTGTTTTGATTGAGTTTTAAGTTATCTTTCTATTTTTAAAATAACAATCTAAATAATTTCAATTTATTTTTTGGATTATTAATTATAGATTCTTGCACTGTTTCATTATTCCCTTGGGGTCGTTAAGGTGTTTTGTTTATTATTATTGTTTGAGTGTGTGTTTGACTTTAAGATCCCTGGAAGATCTATAAATAATTTCCCTTTTAGTTTTTTTCATGATATTATTTTATAAGGGCTTAATGTACATGTTTTGGAACGAAGAGTGTTGTATACTAGGATGAATTGAAAAACAAAAGTTTATTTAGTAAAATTGAAAATTAAAGCATCAATGAGAAATTAAAGTTGAATTACATGATTCATTTGGATTAGGTCACTCTAAATAACTTGCTAGTAAAAACTATTTATGAATTACTTAAATGCTTATGGGAAAAAAATTTAAAGTAGTTTAGATATTTTCTAACTACAGTTAAAACTCAAAATTCTGACAAAACATAATTGTGACTAACAATAAGGATATATAAATAATAAAACATGTTTTATAAGAATATGTAAATAAATATCATTTTTATAGGGATATTTGAATAAATAGATATGTATTTTTTATATAAATCATCATTAACAATATATACTTAATTCAATTTGTTTGTATTTTGAAAATTGAATTTTTTATTTTTTAACAAAGGTTACAAGTGCCAACCCATTCGGGGCGGACAATGTGACAAAAGTACATGCCCTTAACTCGAGGTCGTGGGGTGTTGAACTCGGAATCTCTCTCAACCAACAACACCCTAAGAGATCCAACACCAATAGACTAAGAGGCCGTTGGTAAATTAGATTTTTTTATTTAATTGTGGTTTATGTCCAATCTTTAATCATATCATGTTAAGAGAATCGATCACGAGGCAAACCAACGGCAGGCAACCAGTCGGAATGCTCACGCAACCAACGAGCATCTGAACAAGATAGAATGGAAGATGAACGGTTGAGACGGATCCACGTGGATAAGGGCAAAAGCATTTGGTTTTGGTCCCTCCCAGGTTTTCTTGAGATTTCATTTCACTCGTTCGGTTCATTCTCTCTCTTGAGCTCTAGAGCGGCAACCCCCAGAAGAGGAGACATCGGAACCCTAATCCATAATCGCGGGCATTTACCCTTTCTTTTGGGTAATCTTTCCTCCATTTCGATGCCCTTTTTGTTGATTTATCTTATTCTGTAGTTGTTGATCGGTAGATATGTATGAATTTTTGGGGAAAACCCCCATTGTTTTACATTTCATGTTTGATTTTTGATTTATTGTGAGAATTTCCTTGTTTCTTGTGGATCTTTTATTCTTTCTGGATGAGGATGAGCTCTAGGGTTTTGTTTCTTGTAGGGATTGAGGAATTTTTTTTTTTTATTTTTTATTCAAGTTATCCATTGCTATAGATTTTTTCTCTCTCTCTCTCTGGATTTAACAAATTTTGTGAAGATCTTTGATGGTTTTGATTTTGAGCCTTTTCAATCAATCAGTAGTTTAAATTAGTGTATACATGTTGAAAAGATCCTAGTTTTAGATTGAAGGAATATGAGACTTGGAAATAAATCCTTGTAATCTGTGGGTGCAAAGGCTGAAGCACAAAACCTCACAAATGGACGGGGCACCTCTTGGTTATTGAGCTAAGGGCTTTTCACATTCCTCAATCCTCCTCTGTGAGGTCTTGTATAAGGTAGTAATGGCCCCTTTGTTTAGCCCCTAGTATCAAATTTAAAAAAGGAGTGAGATGGATGCCAAAAAAAGGCTTTATTAGGGTTTAGGATGGCTTTAATTCTTTATTTGCTGCTCATCCTGTGTAATGTCATTATGTTTCTTCCAATGAGATACTTATCTAAATAGAGAATCGCACACATCTCTCATCAGAATGTCATGTGATGCCAGCTCAATTTATCACACAACATTTCACTATCCTTTGCTTCTTTTCCTTGTTCCTAGTGTAAAGCCTCCTGCCAATTAGTGTTTGCATGATTTTGTTGTTCTAAATGGTGACTGATTGACTTTGCTAATGATAATTGGAAATTTCTTGGTTAACATTATGCAGATGAAACAAGCTAAAGCTACTAATGATGTCCTAGACACGTGTTTATGAAAGTCTCTCTCCAAACTCATCCTACATCTGCTTATTGTTGTATGTGGTCAAAATTTTCTTTTCTTCTTTGTTCATCTTGCTTGTTGTTTTCCATATATGAAGATGATTGGATATCTATGTCATATTTTATGAAACTTGAGGTGATTAATGATTACCTATTTTGCAGGGGTTAAACATACCTTTGGTTGTGACTACTGCAATATCATAAGTTCAATTCCATCTGAATGGCGGATGCTGAAAATGTTCTACCTTCATCTAAGAAGAGAGTTGCTGGGAGGCAACTCTCTAAAGATGACGACGCTCTTGATGATGTACCTGAATCAGAAATAGGGACTTTTCAGAGGGCCAGTGAGGAGGTATTGGCTACAAGAAGAATCGTTAAGGTCAAACGAAGCCAACCATCATCAGCTTCTTCTTCAAATCCTTTTGCTGGAATCCGCTTGGTTACCCCAACTGATTCTGTTGCGAAAACTGCCAATACTGATGTCCAACCCCAAACTGCTGGTGTTAAACCTGGAGACACTGGAGAATCTGGTGACAGTGAGCAAACTGGAAATGAAACTTCTGTCAATGAAGCTAATGTGACAGAAGAAAATGGAAAGAAAGTTGATGTTGTTACCGGTGCTAATCCCACTGTGGCTGAAGAAAAGGTGAAAAGTGATGCAGTTGATGAGAACGATGGTGATAAAACTGTTGAAAATGGAGGTGAAAAAACTGATACTGAAGTTAAAGAAGCAGCTTCTGAGAAAGATGATGGCAAAGAAACTAGCAATATAGCTGGAGAGGAAAGTGAGAAGGTGGTTATTGCAGAAACTGAAAAAGAAAAACAGGAAAGTGACCTGAAAGAAAAATCTGAACCAGTTGCGCATCTGAGTTCATTCCAGCAGTTGTCTAGCAGCCAAAATGCATTCACAGGACTTGCAGGAACAGGGTTCTCAAGCTCTTCCTTTTCGTTTGGCTCAAATTCGAAGGATGGATCTACATTTGGTGGAAATTCAGCTTCCCTTTTTGGGCTAAAAAATGAAAATTCACCATTTCCTTCCTTTGCCATTGGGAATTCCAACAATGAGACTTCTTCCTTTCAACTATTTGGGTCTACTGCAGCTGGTGCCGCTAAGAGTGGGACAAGTGGGATCACTTCTATGCAGGAGGTACCCATTGAAACGGGTGAGGAGAATGAGAAAGCAGTGTTTTCAGCAGATGCTATATTGTATGAGTATTTAGATGGAGGATGGAAGGAACGGGGAAAGGGGGAGCTTAAAGTGAATGTCTGTGTGTCAGAACCAGAGAAATCAAGGCTCTTAATGAGGGCTAAGGGAAACTATCGGTTGATCTTGAATGCGAGCCTGTACCCCGACATGTCACTAACAAATATGGATAAGAAAGGCATCACTTTTGCTTGCATCAATAGTGCCGGGGAAGGGAAAGATGGGCTTTCTACATATGCTTTGAAATTCAAGGATGTTTCTTTTGTGGAAGAATTTCGTGGAATTGTATCAGCACATAAAGGAAAGAAACCTGCTATTCTGAAGACACCTGAAAATTCCCCAAAGGCCTCTGATGATTAAAATCACTGGTGCAGTTGCTGGGGCTGGAGCTGGTGCTTGCTGCAAAGGGTCGCCTTGAGTGATTGCTGCCCTCTTCTTTTTTTCTTCTCTTCATAGTCTTGTAGCTTTGAGAGTTGTTTCAATCTTGTTTTATCCGCCGCCTAGTTGTTTAGATCATGGTTATCTGTGCCATCTTCAAGAAGGATCTGGAGTCAACTATCTGTCGGTCGTCAAGCTATACGTGTCATCCAACGATTTTGGCATGTTGTTGGTCCATACTCTCTCATGCTTTAGAATTAGGGCATCTGCATTGGCGAAAATGTCTCCTTTAATTAGCGCATCTTTTATTTGGGGAGTTATTAACCATACTTGTATGAGTGGGAAATGATCTGGATGATAATTAAGAATTTCTGGAAACATTGCTGAACTTTCTTCTTTTAACTTGCATTTTAGATCATCACAAGTAATTCTCACTTGCATGATCTTTTACTCTGGCAGATGAACCCCATAAGGTTGGTTTGTTTATTCTCTCCTTTGTGAATAGTATTGCAGTGGTATGGTTCTGTTCATTATGATTTCTATTTTCTTTCAGAGGTACTTCATTGTTTCTTTCACATCTGTAGCAGTATTACAAACTATCTGTGACCTTGGTGATTCGCATTCCTGCACTGAAAACTCACTTATTCTTCATTGGCCTAGACTAGTTATAGATCTTGATCGTGTTCTGTTTGGCTTTCAAGAGACAGACAAATGCAGATAAGCTTTTACTTAATTGGAATGTCTTACCTTTTTGAATCTTTGAATCGAAGTTTGATGGATTTGTAGCATGTCTTCGTATTTCTTACTTTTATGGATGATCAGTTTTTCAATGATATGTGTCTACATTATTAGATCTTAAGCTGGATATTGTCTTTGACAGAGGAGCTACATGAAGACAGAGAATTCATATAGCCGACCTCATCTAATATGAGATTAAGGCTTAGTTGTTGTTGTTGTTGTTGTTGTGCCGACAATTATGATATTTGATTCCAGATTCACTGATTCACATATTTTTGCCTTCTCATGGGCCTATTGAATGTCTTATTTCTCATTGAGTATAAATATTTAATGTGGCAAATTTTACAGGTACAAGTTCAATGTGTGTGACACAGTGATACTTTCTGGAGCAGTTTCTTCTAATTTGGTTCTCAGAGACATTTCAATGTATAGAATTTCGAAACAATCTCTGTGCCATATTTCCTTTTGTGAATCTAACAATATTGTGCAGATTTATGGTAACCATGTTTGTGTGAGATTTAATTTAATTTTTAAATCCCACCTGGCATCTACTAAAGCCTACACAAGGCTAAAAACTTTCATATACTTCGTTTTAGTTGCATCCCTTTTGGTGGTTCTGGTGCTTTAACTGCTTCTATCTTCACTCTTTTCAAGCTCCTGCTAATTTATCAACTTTGCTTCCTCAAATCATTGCCATGTTTCACACTTTCTCTATTTTTTCTCTTTATTTTTTTCCCTTCACTATTAAAGTTTCATCCAAATAATTTATTTGGAACTAAATTTGGATTTAAAGTTATTTTGACAACTTTCGGTTCAATCTTTTTATATAAAAAAAAAAATAATTTTAAATAAAGGGGAAAATGAAACCATAACGTAATGATGGCATTCCACTTCCTTAGCGTATGTTAAACAACCGGTCTAAGTGCACGAAAGAGGTGGTATAGCTTGCAAGCAGACACTACGTGTTGTTCCCGCGAGTGCATCGTGACCGATCGGTCTCTGACCATCCATTGCTTCATCAACGGTCCTGATGATATGGTTCCTCGTAAGCACGCACAACTTGCCTCTTTTGGATCGTGCTCGCCTTGCCGGCAACGAGAGGCCCACGAAATGGACGTCTCTGATTCACTTCTGACGTGGATCAATGATCCCAATGACGCCTATATATACCATCCCCTGTGATACGATTCCACCGGCAAGAGCAAAGCATAAGGCGGGAAAAAGAAGCAAGATTGCCCTCGTTCTCTTCTCATCTTCTAACCGCCTCTCTCTCTTTCTCACACTCTGGGTCGCCATTGGAGGAGCTCGGAGGAGCATCTGTGAAGCTGGGGGTCGGGAGTTGAGACGATCGGACGTGAGCTAGCTCTTGAGCGTGTTGTTTTTTCTAAGATCTGATGAGAAATCAGGAGAGTTTGTTCATCCTAAGGTTTGAATCTGATGCCCTTGTATATTTTAGCAGAGAAAGGAAAGAGAACCACTCTTATCTCTCACTCTAAGTTAGAGGAGATCGGAGAGAAGCTTCAGCGAGACGTGCGGATCGGGATTTGAACGATCGGAGGTGAGTTTTTCGTTTCTCTTCTCTGAGATCTCGAATGGGGACTGAGTGACTTTTCCGGCATTTGCGTTGATATTCTTGCTTTAGTTCTCGCATTATTCCGTATTATTTACCTATTATTTATCAATGTGTTTGATCATTATACTTAGATCGGTTTTTATTTTTCAAGTTTTATTAGATTTTAATTCTGATAATATCAACAAGTTTGCGTGATAATGTAGAAATTACTTTTTGTAGATCTTTTGTTTTCTCTTTGTTTCCATTTATTTTTCAGAATGAACAGTGTGTAATATGAATTGAGATTATATTTATTTTTATCATTTTTCATCATTTTAGTTCTTGAGAGACAAAATGATCTCGGTTTGGGGTTGCATTGGATCCAGTGTTTTAAAATCAATATGGGCCCTTATTCGTTCTCAAAGGATATGAATCATATGATACTCTGATTTTTGCATAGGTTCACATTACATTATTTTTTTTATGTATATTTTTGTTATTAATCTCTTTACTAGGTCATCTCGTCGAATTACTTGCAACTAATAATGAATTTATTTTTAAATTTTAAAATCTCAAGAATAGGAAAGTGAGTAAAAAAAGAAATGATCCTAAATTTTGAAAATTTAAAAATTTAAAAATTCTCTCTCTCCACTTTTGCTTACATAATGGGCCTGGAATTAAGGTTACAGGAACTGCTCTTAACTGTAGCAACTACTTCAGGTTGATCCGGTCTCTGTATGGACGTGAGAATCTGAGACTTTGTAAAGGCCTTCAAATTCTTTGGTCTGATGTCCTTTACCCATCCCTCAATATTTTACGACTCTCCGTTTGAGAATATAGATGATTAGCATTAGAAATTGAGTCTGTGAATTATGAGTTAATACCAACTTTTATAAGGTCTTTTTTTTTTTTTTTTTTTTTTTGGTTGTAATATAAGCGGTAAGTATTGAAGAAGAAGCTAGCGTCACAAACCTAGTAGAGCAGGACATGAGAGCGGGCCCACATACATAAGCTAGAGCCAAATTTCGCCAAAATTCTACTAGCATTTCACCGAGAAATGTGTCACTCGGGGAATCGAACCCAAGATCTCTTGATCATTAATGCTGCGAGGAGCAGAGATCTGCGAGAATTTGGTCGTCGATTAACTTTTACAAGGAAAGTTGACTATCACACTCTATTTAACAAATAGAGGTTGAGAGATCAAAGCACACTTCCACCAAAATAAAAAGCGGCTTTTCACTTTTATCATATGAATTAATAGGTGCTCTCATTGAACCATTTATAGAATTATGTGTGTATTTTATACAATGCGGTTTCTACTCAAGAGTTGAATTGGTAGAACTCTTTACCATCTGAAAGAATATCATTTTTGCAATATACCTGCAGTTTGAGCTTACATTGAAGTATACGTGAAATCATGAGCTTATCTTGTTCTTGGTGATATGCTGTTGCTGCTCGTGATTTCATCTAATTGAGCATGCGTTCATGAGCAGCATATTTTATATTTTCACTTCTCAATCACAATGTTCCTGAAATTAGTTTGTGTTCCATTGCAGGAAAAAAAGTTTAAACTATTTTTAGATCTTCATATTACATGTCATGACACATGATGGAATGAACATTGATGCTCCAAGCACCAGAGAGAGGTACACCAAATTCATGGAGAAATCATGTTGCACCCAGTTCTGCACAGGGCCAAACCCCTCTATAGCCAGATATGTGTATGGCCTCATGTTCCTCGTTACCAGCCTACTTGCCTGGACCATCCGGGACTATGGCCAAACTGTGCTAGCTGAGCTCCAACGTAAGTGCATTCCTTCCTGCTTTTTGTTCTTAGTCGAACATTGTACGGGCATTGTTTGTGATTTTTGTGCGCATCCATTCAGGACTAAAAGGATGTGAAGGTGCTCGTTACTGTTTAGGTGCGGAAGGAGTATTGAGGATTAGCTTTGGTTGCTTTGTATCCTTTACATGATAGTTTTACTCTAGGAAGTTACAGTAGCAAAGTTGTACTTCTGATTCTGTTTGTTAAAATTGGTGAACCCACCTTCAAGTCCTCTGCAGCCCCCTCGATCTTATCATTGGCGTGACTAGTCTGAGTATATTGTTAAATTTAATGGAATACCTTTAACTTCAACTTAGATGTTCTTCTTCATCATGTTTCTCTCTACTGCTGGAACGAAAAAGTTGGAGGATCCTAGAAATTCATGGCACTCAGAGTGGTGGTCTGCCAAGATCATACTATGGATAGGTCTGCTGGCGATTCCCTTCTTGGTTCCCTCAGCATTTATTCAGCTGTACGGTAAGTCTATATCATCCTTGTTATCCTATCACTGCATTATCTGCTGTTGCTGATTTAAGATTGGCTACTCTTGCAGGGAAGATAGCGCATTTTGGAGCTGGGTAAGCTTGGTTCCATGTTAACATTCTGCTTTTGGTTCTTTTGTGATTGGTTCCTGATTATAGTGTCTTGACTGGTTGGATATGTTTTGTGGCCCACTTTTCAGGGTGTTCCTTCTGATTCAACTCGTGAGTGTCATCAGTTTCATAACATGGCTGAATGATTTCTGTCACTCTGAAAAATATGCAGACAGATGGTATCATTTTTCTTCTTCTTTGTTTTTTTTCCTTCTTGCAATTAGTGACCAATATTTCATTCTTATCATCTAATTTATCATTGTAAGTTTTAGGAAACACCATTGAGTTTCTTAGGATTAAGTTTATCTCTATCCACCCTGCATGAGATGATCCTCTTTCTCACATCATTTTGCCGTTCAAATAAGCACCGGCATATTTTCTATTTTACATGGTGCCTTTATTGGCACTACTATACAAGAAGGCCACATCAAAAATTGAAGCTAATGTTTAGAGCCATTTATGCAGCCGTATCAATACATTGATACTTTCAGTTTCAGCCTATCTTGCATCCCTCCTGGGCATTGTGTTGATGTATATATGGTATGCACCCAAACCATCCTGCCGGCTCAACATCTTCTTCATCACTTTGACCCTGCTGCTTCTCCATCTCATAACTTTTGTCTCAGTGCACTCAAAGGTGAACCAATTTTTATTTAGATATCTGAACATAAACCTTTCACTACTGTTCCTATACCTCAGTAATTTCATTCATGAATTAGGTTAAAGGAGGATTTTTGGCAGCAGGATTAATGGGGATGTATATTGTATTCCTTTGCTGGTGTGCTCTCAGAAGGTAATTAATTAATTAACAGTGAAAAATAAATCAGGGTTCCTTTTTCCCTCTATAGAGAGGCTTGTTCTGAATCAGGATTACATTTTTCAGTGAACCCCTAACTGAATTCTGCAACAAGAAAGCACAAGCTGCCACAAATGCAGACTGGCTCACAATTTCAGTAAGTTTCCTAGCAACCATTCAGTTAGGGCATTTAAATTATATGACTAACATGGTCATTCTTAATCTTGCCTTTTGATGCAAATATTCTATAACCTGATCTAAACTCCATTGATCGCCCAGAGCTTTGTTATGGCAGTACTTGTGATTGTGATGGCAACCTTTTCAACAGGACTTGACTCCAATTGCTTTCAGGTTTGGTTCATTGAGAATAGTTGCAATACCATTCATTACTACTTCTCCATAGATAAGATAGATCATCATGTTCCTCCATTCATTTGGGCAATTTGGTGGAATGTTAGCAGTTCAAGAAGACTGAACCAGAGTCTGCAGATGATGTCCCATATGGATACGGCTTTTTCCATTTTGTTTTCGCCATGGGGACGATGTACTTCGCCATGCTATTCATTGGCTGGAATCCCCATAAAACCATGAAAAAGTAAGTTCTCTTCTAGAGTTCATTGCTGTAATATTCATTGTTGACTAGGATTTTTTTTGGTGTTTCATTGCAGATGGACAATAGATGTTGGATGGGCTAGTACTTGGGTCAGAATTGTCAATGAATGGCTTGCAACTCTTGTTTACAGTAAGTAGTACCAAAACAAACAACAAAACTCCTCTGTTGGATGGATAATATTTTAAAATGATTTTTTTTTTCTTAATAACCTTTGGTAACTCATTCGCTCTCGTATAGAGAGAGATTGAGGTATAGAGAGAGATTGAGGGTTCAAATCATGTGATTTATTCATATTTATTAAAAAAAAAACTCATTTTTTTAACCTATATGCAAAACCTTTTCATCTCCAAATATACATTGTATTTGTTAATAATTTTTTATGTTTGGCAGTGTGGATGCTGGTAGTGCCCTTGATCTGGAAGAGCAGAAGAAGAGTAGAATCAGGATAACTTGAGCTTACCAAGATGCTTCAAGAGATTATCTATCACCTACGAATATGCCATGATGAAACAAGCCCTCACGTGAAGCAAAATATTTCGAGTTTAGGTAGGCACCTTATTCACTTCCAAGTCATTCATTCCCTTCATCGTTTGGTTTCTTTGCATGTAAAGTTCTAGAAAGAGAAAAAGTGTCAAGAAATGTTTGTAAATAAATTTCTTAGCATCCTTTTACTTCTCTAATGTCTATAACTCCTCACTTAGCAACTAGTGGAAAATAAATAAATAAATAAATAAATAAACCAAGGAACACCATGGAGAAGTTGAAAGCCGAATAAAAAGAAAGTAAAATATAATATACATATACTCAAGAGCAAGGATGGAAATGCCACCATAACTCCCGCCTTACACTGTTCTCCCTCTTATCCTCCCTCACTCCTGAAGAAGACTCACACAAATAAAACATACATGATTCTATAGACTTGGCACAAGAGCAGTCCCACTGAGGCTGGCCAGTGTTCGCTTTCCTCTCTCCCTTGACAAGGCAGTAGTAGTAACACATACAGAACCTGGCCAGGTTAATCCTAATTTTTAAACACTGCAGTCGGTGAAGATCGCAAACCAAACTATTAATGTGATATCTTGCGTGTGCTCTCATTCATCCAAAGGGATTTCCTCCTGCAAAAGAACTTGGTGTCCCTGGTTGCGAGTGTCTAGCACTGGAAAGTTGTTCCATACCTGTAGCGCCAAAAGCAGCTCCCGCACCACCAAAACCAACACCGTGATTTCTGCAATGGCCCAGGAAGAATACAACATAAACTTGGTAGTGGTTTAATACTACTATGTTAAAATATATATTTCACTTGAATGGCTTGACAAATGTTGAAATGGAATGATGTTGATTCTAATTTATAATAAATTGGTAACTTCATGAATAAACCAATACTCTTGCAAGTTAAACAGACCAACTGAAGACTTACACCATAGGAAATGAATGACTAGGTGCCTGTGGGGCAGTGTTAGTCATGCCATGCTGCAACAAGTATGGACCTGGAATAAAAATTAACATCAAGAAAATAGCAATTTAAGAAAGTTAAAATTAAGGGACACAGAGTTTGGTGGTCATTTTACTTTGAGATGAAGGCAATGGATAGGGAGGTTGTTGTGGGGGCATCCATTGTGTTGGAGGAGCTCCGAAGCTGGCACTGCGCAATAAAGGTGCATTCCCAGTCATGCTGGGTAACGCTCCTTGAAGGGATGCCATAGATGGGAACTGCATGAATAGAGAAGCAGCAGAAGATGAGCAAAACTATCAGTTAATTAGTGAAAATTACTGATAAGGGCTGAAAATCTCTGTTAGAAAAACATTCTCCCTAAAGATGGCACACATTTGCATGCGAATGTAAAAAGTTCTAGTGTTTATTCACACTTGTAGGTGCGACATCAGAACAAATATCATGCCAAGTCATTTCACATGAAAAAGAGTTTTGACAAACAATTATAGCTACAATAGCATTAGTGACAACAGAATAAATAATTAAATAAATAAAATACTGTACCGAGGATGCATGCGGTAAAGATGGCTCATTGACAAGATCAAAAGGATTGGTAGACTGTGGTGGCTGTGAATATGTTTGCATTGCCTGCAGGGATAGGGGGAAGTTCACATAAAAATTGTACTAATAATCAACCATATTTTTGAAAAATAAATTGATATAAAAGCAACAGTACATACGCCTCCAACAGGATATTGCATGCTGTAACCCATGCCAGGATGGGGCGGTCTCTGCCAACCTGGGAATGGTGTAGCTGCCAATGGATAAATTGAAGTGAAAAGGTCCTGAAAACAAATATTTACCTTAGTTATAATAAGGACATTGGAGAAGGTTGACTTCAACCAGACCTTTATGATGCCATAATTACCTCAGGGAGTTGTTTTCTCCCAATAGGTTTTGTCTCTGCAGGAGGTTGTGATAATACTCTAGTACTGACTTCTCCAGCTGGTGCGGTAGGACCTTGAGAAGGTTGGCCAGCAGGAGTGGTCAAAGTTATATGCATATTTGGTGCCACTGAAGGTCCCCATGTCTGAAAGGAATATGCAAAACCACCTCATAAGGAGAAACAAAATTAGAGAGATAAGCTCTTCAGGTTATAGAGAACAGGGACAACTTACCAAGTTGTTCACCATAGATGCGTCTGATGGTGGTACCAGGGACCTAGTATCACCCACTGCAAGAAAATTTGGCTGATTTTGTTGCAGTACTGGGAGTTGCCTTGCATCATTATTTTTGGAGAATGTCTGAACATCAGAAACAGGTGGGGTTAGCACATTTCCTGCAGGTACAATTCCTGGGGTTGACAATTGGTCCAGTGAAGATTCTATAGAGCTTGCATTTGCAGAAGTTTGAGAAGCCTTTTGTTGAGGGGCAACGTCAAAAGATGCCCAATTGTCACTACTAGCAGGTGGGGAGAAAGTTTGTTGGGGAACATTTTGTTGTGTAGACGAAACAGGGGGTTCTGAATCAACATCGAAATCAATCAAACTTCCAAAATTTGCCCTCTTCAATTCAACTGGATTGCCATCACTAGAACCCAAGCTGCTTTTTTCCCTCTTCAATTCAACTGGATTGCCATCACTAGAACCCAAGCTGCTTGAAGAGGTAGTTCTCTGCCAAAATGACAAAGAAGAAAACGTTTTTCAAAGGAAAAAAAATCGAAGAGCCTTAAAACAAGAGAAAAACGTTGCGCGCAGAACAGAACACATGAGTATAATGCATATAATAATATTTAATAAGTTTAGACAATAAATGCCATGACTACATATTCCCATAACCAAGCCTAACAACCCCACTTCTATAATGGACTCACTCATTGGTTAAAACTAGCAAAATAAAATTGGTTAAGATCTTAAGCAATATAAAGCATGATATTGAACAGAGCTTAATTGATTTGAGAGATTCCCCGGAATTTGGAAATAAGTTGAAGATTCTAATTTTCTAAAACTTAAATTTTCAAATCTCTATCTGTATCCAAAAAGACTTTCATCCACAGGGAACTGTGGAGTACTACTCATTCACACATCAAAAGAATTGTGGCTTAAGGAAAATTGCAACTAAATATAAAGGCATGTGCGATACACATTGGAAACATGTATATTTTTAAGCATCATGCAAAAGTTTAAAATCAGGCTTGCTGAGCAATTATCATGAGTTGATCAATAGATAGATGTACTATATAATTATGAATAAAATTTTCATTGGCTTAATGGGTAACCCTGTTCACCCGAACCCTAATAGGACCTGTTTAGAAATTACGGTTTGGAATTTAAAATTAAAACTTGAATGGGTTTGGTGCGGGTTTGGGATTTGACCCTTGAGAACCTGAAACCGAACCCGAATATTCTATATACATAAATGCCAATATAGTTGTCTATATATATCTATAAGGGTATATATATGTTAGTATATTTATTTATATATGTATATATCTCAGCATGCGCGCGCACACACAATATATATATGTATATATATATATATATATATATATATATATATATATATATATTAATTTTAGAAAGTTTGGTTTTCAATTTGATTACTCACTATTGGTTTATTCAGGTTTGATAAGTTTTCAATAATACAAATTTTTAAAGTTCTATGCATAGATATATTTATTTAAAATACTAAATGGGTTTGGGGTGTTTTGAATTGGGACTGGTTGGAAATTTAGGAAGAGATAATAGAAAGCAGGGTAAGGCTACATACAATAGACCCAAATGGTTCGACCTTTCCCCGGACCCCGCACATAGCGGAAGCTTTGTAGCACCGGGCTACCCTTTATAATAAATGGGTTTCGGTTTGGGTAAAAAAAATTAAAATGGGTTCGAGCTTGGGAATTGTGTTTTTCACACATACCTATGATATTGTCATCCCTATATATCTAGAAAAGCTAAAAAAGGCCCTAAAAATGATGTAAAATTTGGCAAAGGAGAGGTCTTCCACCACCGTCCGGTAGTATGTACAGCAAGAAAGAACAAAGGAAAATAATAAAAAGTACCTGGCCAATCACTAAATGCAACAACTATAACTCAAGGACTAACCTGTGTCTTTGAAGAATTTTCAGATACTCCGGCACCATTCGGTTTAGGGATGTCACCAACTTGTAGTGGAGGTACATCATCCCCCAAAATATCTCTAACAGGACGCACCATGGGAGGACTTGTTGAATCAACACCTTTTTGATAGTTTGGTGACCGCCCGCTGGCTCTATGTACTGCATCAGGGAACCGCCGATCCTCAATTCTCTGGTTTTGGTTCCCATTTCCAATTTTCTCATCTCGATGCCTCTCATCTACCACTTCAAAGTGGCCAGGACTTCTCTTGTAGTCACCATGAGCATGTACAGGACTTTTATCTTCATAACGATATCGGAAGTTTGTTTCATCATTTCGTCCACCAGAACTAAGTCGTTCATTGTAACGACGATCATACCTATCCTCATATGGTGGACTTCTTGAAGAACCATGATATGAATCTGCCATTCTGTTTTCATTGGAATCCTCCCTGTCACTCTGCACAATAGATGTGTTTTAAAAAAATGGATACATCTCTTATTCAAACAGAACCAAGAAGACATTTATGGAGCATTCAAAGCATTCCAAGCAGTTTGTTATCTATGTGAACATATTTAAACCCAATTTCAGCAATCATACACCACCTTCACCCTCAGAGGCCTGTCGGTGCCTCTTTCTCCTGTATACCTCCGGTCTACATACACATGCTTAATGAACTCTCTTATTCTATCAATATTGCTGAAACAAAGAGATAATAATGTCAGATTCATCCTTTTATAAAGTCAATAAGAAAGCAAGCAAAATGTAAAAACCTGCTATCTGGAAATGAGTGACGCTGGGGGTCCCAATCCTTGAAATAAATTAACTTAGCACGCTGTAAAGTCATGTAAGAACAAATAATCATGCAACACGAAAGAGAAGCTGGAAATACATGGATTATAAACTGGCTTCTCAAGGACCAAACCGAAATGAAATGGCAATGTCTACCTCATTCCCTCCTTCTTGAAGAGCAATCACTTCTTGAGAAGTAAATTTAGCCATTGATATTGATTTCACGCGATGTGTGAACTCTCGACTGGAATTGCAGAGAATAGTCAGAAAGAAAAAAGCTAAAAAATAAGAAAACCCTATTTATACATCAACTACTTCAATTTCCATATAACAAAATATAAATAAACTTGTGCTGCAAGCTACAACTTTGGTAGTGTATCTCACACACCACAAAACATACCCCCCTCCCCCCCCCCCCCCCCCACAAAAAAAGAGTAGGGCCTTCAGTACTGAAAGAACCCAGAAAACAAAGAATAACCATAAAAGCAGGGATGAATTAGCACTTACTGCATCCCGCTGCAGTTTGTACAGATGAAGGTCCAGAAATTCGTGCATACATATTGCGGCCCCTGTTCATTTGATGGTTAGGCTTTTAGCATTGTTAAAAATAGAGAAACACTGCATTCTTTAAAATCTATAAATTGGTTAAAAAAAAAAACTAGAGATTACATGAGCATATATATTTAAAAAATTTCAATGATTTCTAATCTATAGTTCATTACATCCTCATAGCTTTTAGTTCATGCTTAGAACACAAACCTTACCCTAATCTATAGTTACAAAGTATATTATTCTAAGAATTGAAGTAGTATCTTATATCATATACCGAAATCCTATAAGGCTAAATTATCCTGAATAATGGACTAATTCCACTAAAGTGAAAAAATGGGCTATCTCAGTGAATAGACAATAACAAGATTTTTGAGATTAAAACAACTTCATGAGCTACCATCATATAACTACTGTAGAAGCAGGCAGCCATTTTGAAACATGAATTTATAAATCAGCCCTAAATCATCCTATCCCGCTTCATCTAATACAAGATATGAAAATTCTTCAAAATTCCGGAAAAATAACGGTTAAAAAAATTCAAGATCTTACGAGATTGTTGCAATTGATACATCTCCGATTCGCGGGAAGCTTCAGAAGCCCTCGTATGATCTTCTCGTTCTTCTCATCCTCCTTCATCCGATTCGCCATAGCCTCCCTTCAATCACCCAATCACAATAAATTCCAACAATAAATCCCAAAAATCGTGATCCCTCCATCAAACCAAAAGATCCGACGCCTAATGCATCGAACCGAAGCCCTAGAACGATTCAATAGACCAAAAAAACCAACGAAAAATCAAAAATCTAGCCCAACCTGTGAGGGTTTCACGAATGGAGATCTAATTGACGCCGAGAGGAAGAGAAACGGTGAGATTGAGAGTAGATGGAAATCCAAAAACAGCAAGAACCCGAGAGGATTTACGGGAAAAAGGTTTTCCCGGTGGTGTTCAAGGAGAAAGAGAAAGGAAAACGAAAGGGAGAAAATGGGAAGAAATTTTGTCTTTCTCCCCGCTTTTATAGGTGCTTTGTCGGCATCGAGATCAGCATTAGGTGGCGGGGATCACAGATCTAACGGCCATGAAGACCCAGACGAGAATAGCGTATGACGTGTACGGTCACGATTGAGTTACAGGTAATCTTAGCTGTGTTATACATGAACGATACTTCGAGAATATTGAGGGGGTATTTTGGTCAATTAGAAATTATACAGTAAATGAGGAAGGGGTTATTTTGGGAAAGGGAATTTCGCTTTGTCGGCGGGGGCCGCTATGGGATTCCAGAATCTCCGTACGAAGATGAGCTGGATTCATGCGATTGGCCAGAAGGTTTCCAGTTTTCACGCCCTTAGTTTTAGTGCACTCAAACTCATCATTAATTATCTCATTAAACAAAATTACAATTTTATCCTGGTTTTATGTATGAAATTACACAAGATTTTTTTTTGAATATATTAAAGTGAAAAGAACTAGCTTATCACATCTAAACCAATGTTTTTAGAATATGTTTTTTTTTAATGACTTGCTACCATAGAAGAAGAGTGGGATGTGTTGAGATATTTATTAAGGGTAAAATAGTCTTTTTAATTAATTTATTTAATCTATATATAATATTTCTGTTTCTGTAGTGTTTTTCGTAACCAAATTGTATTATGCTGTTGAATAAAAATCATAGCTTTCTCTTCTCTGTTGTTACTTTTTTTTTCTCATCTCTTTTGTTTCTATGGATTGTTTAAGAGGATGAATAAGAAATTAACTACTAATTAATATGTACTAATAATTCATATGAACTATAAATATAGAAAAGCAGAACAAGTTAGGAAAGTGATGCATACAATGGAGAGAACAATTGAGTGCTTTTTTGGCTGAAAACTCTCATATAGCATAACATGACCATATTAACAGGATTGAGATCCAAATACGAATTCAATAGAGCAAATGGGGAGATGAGAAGTTAGAATTAAATCGATATAAAGCATGGATATATTGAAATAATACCTGGTTGCTTGAACAATTTGCCTGTAGAACAGCATTGGATGAGTCCATTGCGAGAACTCAAGGGTGGACTGACATATCATCATGTTACCAACCCAAGAATGTAAAATTTCGGTCGTCAATGAAGAAGCTAGTTCTTTTGGATCCACTTGATGAGGACTTAAGTGAACATGGTGTGGATATGATCTTTTTATTTGATCTTCATGCATTTTGTAAGGACTTTCGCCAGTTTTGCATACATGTGTTGCTTTAAGTACGCAGCTTGCACCTTCAACCTTCCTCTTGTCCCCATCTTCTTCCTCACTGATGGATTATTCAGAAAATACTGGATGTGCTGGGCTAGGCCCTTCATTCCATCTCGACCGAGAGGGTGGAGAAGGCCTGTCACACCATGCTCAACAATTTCTTGGGTGCCTCCTGCATCTGTTCCAAGAACCTGCACCACATAAAACTACATTACATATATCCTGAAAGGTGTCTTTCTTATCAATCTGAGTTAAAAAATTTCTTGTTGCATGAAGAGATATAATAAAGAATGTGTTCCAATATTATTTCTGAAGGAATTCAAGAGAAACCCGGTAATTCTACATTTGTTTCACCTGCTATTCATTTATTCGGCAGCTACAATCGTTCAGAAGATACTGAACAAAGTGAAAATGCACACACTAAATTGTGAAATGAAAGAAGGTGAATATTCATACCGGCAAACCAAATGCCATTGCTTCAATGGTAACCCTCCCAAATGTTTCCCCAGGTCCCTGCAATACAACAATCATCTAGTTAATTTTTTCCCACAAGTATTAATAAAGAAGAGAGATTCAGAAAGAAAATGATGTAATTCATTGTGTTTCGCCTTGAATTTATTCCTTTTAAGTCTGTGTCTGATACTTCCATGAGTTTGACAAGATTGGACAATTTGAAAATTTGGCAAATACGAACCATTTCCAATCATTAAGAAGGAAAAAGAAGTTCGTTCTAGCAGATAGTCACAAGGATGATTCTCATGCACAAGTAATGGATGACCAAGAGTTATGCCTCCAGGAAGCCAAATAAACTAACCCCAAATGGCATGAAAACTATAAACGCTATCAAAATAAACGCTAACCAAAATGGCATAAAGACTATAAAAGCAATCTACTTGCATATTTAGTGCAGAAAGAGAATCACAGAGGAAGGCAAATATTCTGCATCTAATCAAAACATAGTATAAGCAGCACAAGCTTGGAAGAGTATTAAAAGTACAAGCAAGTACATCTTAAATAAATTATGGATGTATATCTTTATACCTTAGATAATTGATGGATGTTGGAAAAAAGCTATCCATCCAAAAATAAAAGTTCTATGATATCATTATGACACAGAAAACATTGATGTTAATTGGTGATTGGTTAAAAAAAAAACTACTTTACCTTTTGTCAGATTTTTTAAAGGTGCAATATTCCTAAAATGTTAAAACATTATAGAAGTCAAATATAATCTATAATAACCTGTGCATTTATCACATAGGCATCTGCTGCAGCATAGAGTGAGGCTACACGGGTAGTTGATGGAGTCCATAGTACGGACTTTGACAAGTTTGGATGCAGTGATATAAATCGCAGAATAGCTTTGATATACAACTCCTTATTGCTCTTTGATCCAATAGATCCAATCAGAACTTTAAGATTTTGGCCTCCACTGCCCTCGGTTTCTAACAGCAGCCTCCTTAATCCTGCCTGTTCTTTTTGTGCTGAAGTCTTGTTGTGCTTGGCCAAGGAAAGGATGCTCGTAATTCGTGACCGCCGTTTCTTCTTCTTCTTAGAAGTTGCAGAGTTGCCTTTCTTGGACCCTTCTGTTAGTTTATTGCTTTGGTTAGTTCTTAAAGACAAGGTCTCTTGATTTAGCCCATTATCTAGCACAGAAGTATTTTGAGGAGCAACTTCAAACAATTCATTCAGCCTAGTAACATTTATTTTCAGATCTTCAATGGATACATTATGCTCAGCAACCAAAAGAGCTGATTCCAAAAGCAACCGCTGGCCTTTTCCTGGATTAATACTACTTAAAGTCATCACAAGCATATCAGCATCAGTCAAACCCATTTCCTTTCGAACTGTGGTTCTCAAGAGATCCCTCTTCTCCAGCATCATTTCAACGCTAGATGCTGGAGTATTAAGGGAACTAGGTATGCCTGCTACAAAGGCCAACTCATCATTAACTGATAGAGGCACAATCGAAGGTTGGGACTTCAACTGAATGTGATCTTCTTCACACCAGGCCAACCACTGTTTAGACTGCGAATCAGATAAAAAGGTCAGCATTTTCACTCGGTTGAGCATACTCTTGGATCGGTTGAAGTATTCCCGCCGATTTTCCATGATCCACCAAACAAGTTGATTTGATCCAGCTGGAAAACGTACCAGATATTGTTCTGACAAAAAATGAGTTCACAATGTCAGCATAAACACAAGCAATTGCAACTAAAGTAGTCCTTGGGCACTTTTACCCAACTCAATTGTTGTGCACATAACAAACACACACAATGATGCAACAGAAAAATCATCGTCCTGGTGATATTCAGCATAATAAGTATCTGCCTCTCTCACAACAGAAAAATCATCTGATACCTAGATATTAATAGTCCACATAATACCACATTTTGGACTAACCATATGGTATTAAATGTCAGGCACAACCATGAGAAACTGCCACAGTAACTTCATGATTGAAGTTAATATTGCCATTTTTGGTCCTAAATTGTTCTCAAATAATAGCATTTTAGTCCATGAAGGGTGTGAGGAAATAAATATGCTACAAATGAATTAAAAAAAATAGAAGGCCAAATTCCACTTCTAGTGGCAGTTAAAATTGATCAGAAGAAAAATTCCAACCCATGCTTCCCTGTAATATAACTTGTAGAACCTAAGAACATGGACTAGATCTGAGTTTTAAACATTCAGCTACTGACATTCATAAAGGAATCAGATCATGAAATTAACATGTTAAGGCCATTGAAGCACATTACTATGGCATGTCTTGGACAAAAACCAGTTGATTGAAAAATTTGATGAAGAAGAAACACAATATTGGGCACTGAATAAGTCCCTTTAAGGAGCTTTATGTAATAGAACACAGTTTGTAGAGGCAAATACAAGCATGCAGAAACATTATAACACCACAATGCAGGAAGTACCAAATAAGTTAATGTGAGCTATAACTAACAACAGCATTGGTCACAATTGATGTGATCATGGTAATGTTTTCAGCATCATTGTTAAGAATAAATTTATCCATGATGACAATGGGAGCATCAGTTTAGAATGAACCTTGTGCATTTTAGTACACAGATGATCTGTACATGAGAACGGAAAATGAAGGCAATATGGCATTGCTCAAGGGCAGTTATTGATTTCCTAATGTATATAACTATATTACCTATCCAAGATGAACAGACAGCTGATCCTGCTATGACAAGGTCAGCTTTCATGGCTGTCTTGAAACTGAGTTCCCCTTTGTCCTTGAGCACTTTGATACCTCTCCGGTCAAGCTCTGCCATTAGTCCACCCTTCTTGCTGAGAGCCACCACAGACACAGTCCCTCCACAACTCAAAATCTCCGTGGCCAATTCCATCATAGAGAGCGGTGCTCCAGTCATCGAAAGCTCATGAAATATCAAAAGAAATGAGCGAGACCACACAAGGCGTGCAAATTCACCTTTCCTATAACAGGTACCTTTCCTCTTCTCAGCGCTCCATCCCAAAACACTGTCCTCTGTCTTACCAAATGGTCCTACAATCAACCCATACGAAGTATTCCTCCTTGGTATCAACCCCTCATTCACCTCGCCCGTCCTATTCTCCACGGCCACAACTTTTGGCTTGGGAGGCGTCTTTCTAGTTCTTTTATTTTTCTTTTTTACCGACATTTGATTTGATGAAGCTTGTTTTCCTTGACCCACCAATCTAACACCAAAATTCTTTGACTCCAGGTGTTTATCTTTACCTACTAGCACCCGTTTCTCAGTGGAAGATGCAGTCCCATTGCTGTGGACGAAATCCTGAGTGACTTTACCATCTTCATTCTCAGAAATACTAGTCTTACTCTCATAACCAATGAACTCTGCCTTACTATGGTCATTATGAGCCCACTTAGACTGCACAGCAAAACCAATATAAGCCCAAAGGGTAATCAACATCAGCCAAAGCACCACCTTATTGTTCCGAACCCATTGGAACTTCCCAAATGAGGCCTTGGAATCTCTCCTGGGAGTTCTACTAGAGCCCAGTCTACGGAACGAAGGCGAATTCCGAGTATTAGATCTCCCTGATAATGTTGTTTTCAAAGGCCCCAGTGCTCGGCCTGAGCTCTGCCGCATCACATTCCCCAAAAAATCCCCTCTATCAATGCTCTCTGCCATCATTCTATGGATCTTATACCAGTCAAACAACTACAACAGCATTCTTAGTATTTCCACTAAATCTGTGCAAATACCACCCACAATCGATGAAAAATACCTAAAGAAATAAGCAGAAAAGCATAAGAAAAACATCAAAACCAGCTCGTTACTTAGAACTTGATCAAAACAAAGCAAGGAAGACTCCATAAACTCAAGATTCAACAGTAAAAGCTCTACAAACTGGGAATAAACTTATCATCTTTCATATTCATAAGAAACACGAAGCTAAGATCAATGCAAACAGTGAAAGTTTCAAAAATCAAGCAAAAACAAAAAATCTAGATAGATCGAAATTCGAACCACAACAATCCCCGAGAGCTGAAGACAATGCCGCCGATTCAAACCCAAGCTGGAAGCTGCTTCCAAATCAGTGACACGCCCAAATCGAAGCAACAACCAACTACTTCGTTGCTTGAATCGCCTACACAAAAGAAGAAACGAAGCTAGGGTTTCAGCATTCGAGATCGGATTTAGCTTCGAAGCTCTCCCGAGATTCAGAGAGGAGAGCGAGAGAAGAAGAGCAAGAGGTTTAGGTAAAACAAAGACATATATAGATAAACAAAAAAATTGATAATCTCTCTGAGGCACGTGCCGCGCACGAGCAGTAGGTACAAAGGTGATTAGTTGGTAATTAAATTAGTTAATAATATCAATCTCGCTGTGCAGGAACAAACAGCGGGAGGGTTATTGGCCAATGATACATTGACACGTAAGTAAGCGATGGTTTTAGCCTGAACAGCGTAATAACGGCCGGGACAAGAGGAGAGAGTCAAATAAGGTCTTTGGTTTTAATGACTTGGATCAGTGTAATTCCTAGAATGAATGCGATTGTTCCGATGCGTTACTTTTTAAAATATATCTAAAATATATCTCACACATATATTACTTTTTAAATCACATAAATTAATTAATTTTTTGAAAAGGATAAATTAATAAATTAATAAATTAATTTTGTCTGATGAATCATGATAAGTTTTAAGAAAAATTATTTTTTTAAAATTAGTGGATAAATCATGTTTTATTATAATTAATAAATATAGATATCGGAGCACTGTGGTTACAACGAGGAGAAAAACTTCCCTGAAGCCTGCTCCACTCAGTGTTGGATGAGTCTGCCATTCAAATGAGGCCACGTGTGTATTCATTAAATGCACACAAAGTTTACTTTAATTTGGTGAAATGTGTCTCGGGAAGCGGGGAAAGATGAAGAATGGCAATTGGATATTTTGTGAGACTTTCACTTGCACGGTATTTTGTTTGACAAATGATTTTTATTTATTTTTAATTAACATACTTGAATGTATTTAATTTCAATAAAAATTTCATGTATTTCTATGTGTTTAAGAAATAATTCCACTTGCACGGTATTTTGTTTCACAAATGATTTTTATTTATTTTTAACATATTTGAATTTAATTAATTTTCAGTATAAATTCCATGTATTTTTATATTTTTAAGAAATAAAAATAGATTTATGAACTCAAAAATAAATCATATTGTCCCTTAAATTAAATGGAGAGAAGAACTTGGAAAAAAATGATGACCAATTCTAAATTTACATTTTAAAATAAAAACTTTGGAAAGTAGCATGTAATGAAAACTATAAGAGCAAATTGCCAAACAGTCCCTGCACTGTTTGGCAAGTCCCTACCCACCACACTATTAGCTACACCTCCACCCACAAATACCCCAGGGACCTATAGTAAAACTGACACTGTTTAAAAGACTAAAAGTTCATTATCCAAAACTATATAATTCTAAATTATTGTATAAAAATTTTATCACACGCTCATCTTATTCCATAAAAAGAGCTCTCAACGTTTGAATTTTCTAGAAATATTATTAGAAATTTAAACTAAAAAAATATACATTATAAGTCAAGTTATAGTAGGTAAACTTTGTGTACATTTAATAAATTCACACACGGCTCCATCTGTTACCAAGTTAAAGTAAACTTTATGTGCATTTAATGAATGCACATCTGGCCTCATTTGAATGGCAGACTTCATCCAATACTAGATGGAGCAGGCTCCATGGAAGATTTTCTCTGCAATGAGAGTAACACATCAAGCACAAGTGACCACATGTAGTTTGTTGTATCTTCACAAGAAAAATTACTTAAAGAAATATTTTAATTTGAAGTGAATAAATTAAATTTAGGGCTTGTTTGGTTATAAAATAAAAAATTATTTAAAATTTTTTCTGTATGAAGTGAAGATGTTTATTACGAAAATTCTTACAAATTTTATTCCTACAGAATGAGTGTTTAGCTAACATAATAAAAAATAGCCGTTAAATTATATCTGTTGTTAAATAGACATTGAAAGAACAACCGTTAAAAAATAGTCGTTATAATAATTATTGAAAATTATCTCTGAATTCACATTGGTTCACCAGTTTGAGCCCTACTCTAATTATGATTAAAGATAGCATTGATTTAAAGATAGATGTTTAAATTCTATTAGAGATAAGATTGATAGATGTTTAAATCCATAAAAAATATCCAAACACCTCAACGTATAATTTTATTATAAAATGTCAAACTTCTGCATAATATACAGACTATGTAGAAATTAAAGGCTAACCAAATAAGCCCTTAATCAAAACCAGAAGAATTAAATGAAATATTATAAAAATGTAGAAATTAATTAGAGATGGATTTAAATATAATAGGATTTAGAATGTGTCATTATTGAGTATTTTATTTATTTTATTTTATATTTTTGAGTTTTGAGTCTAATGCAAGGAAAATTGGGCATTTATATTACAACTAATTTAGAAATACATAGTTGAAAATTATTTTATGTAGGAATTGTTAGAACAACTCAATAAAATAGTGTTAAATCCTTATTAATCGTAGTTTTTTTTTCAATAAAAAGTGGCTAAATCATTTCGATTGATATTAAGGTAAAAATGTCACTACAAAATTAGGTCCTCCATATGGACCCACCCTTGGGCTTTCCGCCCTATTACATGGCTAAATACATTTTGTTGGCTATTCAATTTCTTCTCCCTCTTCGTGTTGGTCCTCGAAATCCTCCCCGGCGAGTGATGTGGCTCTGTCTCCCTAGTAAACACGAGACTCCTCTTGATAATTGACTCCATCGCGATAAGCTTCAACCGTTTGGTGGCATAAGTTGTATCGAACCACGAGAGCATTAGGAAATCAATGTTACGGATTAGCTTTTGGTAAACACGTTGTTTATCATGAAAGGATCGCTGGTTTCTTTCCAGCCATATGCTCCAGGTTATTGCCAGAGTCAAGAGTTTCCACCCAGAGCGTATCTTCTTTGGTAAGAGAGAGGACTCTGTTTGGCTCCCCACTGATCTTGTATCTTGCAGGGTATCCTAATCTGAGGGGATATTTGTTTGAAGTGTTCCCAAATCTGTGCTGAGTAAGGGCATGTGATAAGAAGATGCTCCATTGTTTCATCATGCCGCTTACACAGGTAGCATTGCATCCGTATGCCTCACCATTGTCTGTTGTGAAGATTATTCAGTGTGAGGATTTTATTGTCTTGTGCCAACCAGGCAAAGATTTTGATTTTCAGTGGGCATGGCTGCTTCAAGAAGTCCCTCGTAAGATTGGGTCATAATCCTCCATCCATTATGAATTAGTATGCCAATTTCACTGTGTATACCCCTGTGGGAGTTAGACCCCATCGCCTCTCATTGCCCTCCCTCCTAACTCTTCTTTGCACTTTATCCAGGAGCGTGTGCAGTTGGGCTCCCCCCTCCGATATCAGTTGTCCTTCGCATAAGATACATCCTCCTGACTTTATCACTCTCTCAATCTTTTTGAGGGTAGATGATGGAAAACCAACAAGGTCTACTAGAGCTGGGCATCACGATATTAGGGAGCGACCCTCCATCCAGTTATCATTCCAGAAGAAGATAGTGCCCTTATTAATCATAGTAATCAATTTAATCATAAAGTTTAAAACTACAAAAAATTCCTAAGGAAAAACTTCCTTGACCAATAGGGTAGATCAAGAAAACAACAATAGCAACTGCAACAGGAGTTGAATATGCAACAACAATCTGGAAGTACTTCGAATGGCAAAAAGAGGCTGCTCAGTAGGGAAAGAATGGTCAATCGTCGAGTCAAGGATGATTTTTTTGTTGGCAAAACGATAGGGCTGGTGATTCTCTAAGCCTATCTTTTTTTCCAACATCTCGGGCAATTGGTTGAGATAGATGACAACACCTTTTCTCCACTGGGAATGTGCACTTCTATTCTTCTTATGGTTCACCTCCCACCCAATGCTTTGAAACTATGAGCTGTGAATGGGTAAGAAAGAGAGTTAGTGTTGTCTATTTTGTTCTCTTGCCTAAGAATGCTAAACCTAGTTACAAGCAAGTCGAGGGAAGTTAGTGGTGAGTGTTACTAGTCAAATCAATAAAAGATACCCCTATTTTGTTAATAACCAAAAAACCTATATGGTCTACTCTCTTATTTTCGTCAAGTCTGCAATTACCACAATTGTTGTTGGACGTTATTGACCATTCGAAGAGCCCAACAAAAGTTAAAGACAACCAAAGTCAATGAATGATTGATTAGAAAAGCAACAAGTTTGGGAAAGAAGCATGCACGTGCACTACTCTAAAAACTGATTTTCACCCCTTCATGTAAGTTTCCAGCGACCTCCTGCAAGTAGGATATAACCAACCCAATTGGTGGACCTCCTCTAATCATATAAGAGGTTGTTAAGTATCACCCAAGAACCAAATGAATAACAGGTTTTTTCTAACAAGAGAGGGTAAGAAGAAGGTTGACTAGGGTAAAAAGAAGAAATGGGCTTATGATTTTTCACGGTAGGGATTAGGGTTTGAGGTTGGGTAGATATACCTCTTAATCCCCAATGGACAAAAATAGATAAGTTTGGACTCAATCCAACGGTGAAAAAAATCAAAGATAAAGAATAGAAATGCAAAATAAATAAATAAAAATAAAAATAAAATTTAGTAGGTTCTATGATGTGCCATGCATGTTGCCACCAACTGGCCGGCTATGGCCATGCCACTTGCAATTGTATAGAGGTAGTGGGCTAAGCCTTGGGCCCAATTGATTCACTTCTCCAATAAGAACTAATGTAAAATATAGGTTCAAAAAAATAATTTGCCTAATATTATTGACCATTGGAAGAGCCCAACAGAAATGTCCAAGGATAAATAATGGAGTTTTTTTTATATAGATGTGGATAAGATACTAAAAAACGTCACTGGTGTGTGTTTCCACCAATGTTTTTAAAACCGGTAGGGAAAGCGGCAGGTCTCTCACAATTAGAGTCACTTGGGTTAGTCGGGTGGGACCAGGATGGCCAATCTATTCCGGTCGGACCGGATGATGTCATAAATAAATAAATAAATAAATAAATAAATATATATATATATATATATATATATATATATAAATGTATTGTTTTAAAATAAATATTAGATGCATCTGAACTACTCAGTGCTTCTTGGGGAATTGATGGCTCTCCATCCTCAGTTAGAAGACAGTATGCAACATTACCTTCAATAATATAATCTGAATGCCAACTTGGTGTCTTTCTTGTACGAGTTGAACATCTGGGACTTCAGATTCAGCTGGCTCTTGTACTTCGTGCTCTGGTGTAGCTTCAACTTCTTTTTCCACCCGTACTGTTGTAGTCTCTATGTTCTCTTTTGAAGTGCTATCACTTTCTGCTTGCACTTGTTATTTGTCTTCTATGAAAATAACATCTCTGCTGATTACAACCTTGTGGGCAGTGGGATCCCACAGGCGGTACCCCTTTACTCTTTCAGCATATCCCAAGAATATACATTTCCTGGATTTTGGATCCAACTTCGTAGTTTCTTGGGAATTATACATCACGTACACAGGACTTCGAAAAATATGAAGTTTTGAATAATCAGCTGGCTTACCAATCCACATCTCCATCTGTGTCTTCAACTTAATTATAGTTGAGGGACCCCGATTCACCACATAACAGGCAGTACTGACTGCTTCTGCCGAGAATTTCTTGTCTAGGCTTGCAACTCTCATCATTGCTTTTGTTCTCTCTAACAGAGTCCTGTTCATCCGCTCTGCCACTCCATTTTGTTGAGGAGTGTATGCTGTAGTGAACTGCCTTTTGATGCCTTCTTGCTTACAGAATTCATCAAATTCTTTGCTAGTGTATTCTTCTCCATTATCTGTCCTAAGACACTTGATCTTCTCGTCAGAGTCAAGTTCCACCCACGCTTTGTAGAATTTGAAGATTGAAAACACACCTGCTTTCCTCTTGATAGGATACACCCAACACCTCCTGGAGTAGTCATCAATGAATGACACAAAGTAATTTGCTCCTCCTAGTGATATAACCGGTGCTTGCCACACGTTAGAATGATCCAATTCTAGAATTGCTTTGCTTCTAGAATTAGATGTGTTGAACTTCAACCGATGGTGCTTGCTCATAATGCAATGCTCACAAAAGGCTAATGTTACCTTTGTGAGACCATGGAGTAGATTTTTCTCTACAAGAATCTTCATTCCTTGCTCCGACATGTATCCATGTTTCTTGTGCCATGTCATTGCATGTCTTTCACTTGGACTACTCGTGGCAATTGAAGCTTCTCCTTCTTGCAAGATTTCTCCCTTCAGCATGTATAGGTTTGCAGCTATCTTGTCTCCTTTCATACATACCAGCGCTCCTCGAATTACCTTCATGATCTTGTTATGCACTTCAATTTTGCATCCAAGATCATCAAGTTGTCCTATAGACAACAAGTTCTTTTTCAGGCCTTCCACATGTTAGACTTCTTGAATAGTCCGTATCGTGCCATCATACATCTTCAATTTGATGTTGTCAATACCAACAATATTCAGGGCTTGATCATTACAGCTATGGACAGATCATCCAGAGATAGGTTCATAGTGATTGAACCATTCTCTTATAGAGGTCATATGAAAGGTGGCCCCTGAATAGAGAAGCCACACAACAACAAATCTTCTCCCTATAGTCGTTGCTGTTGCTGATTCACACACCATGGTATCTCCATCATTTGAAGTGTTTGCAATATTTCCTTGAGGATTGGAAACCTTTTTATTTAGATTCCAACAATCCTTCTTCAGGTGACCTTTCTTACCACAGTTGTAGCACTTGAAAGTCTTCTTACTCCTTGATTTTGATCTGCCATGATTGTGGCTCCCACTTGGGCCACATTCTATTGATCTTCCTCTCATCACCATCAAGGCCTCCGCCTGTTGCGAACTTGCCACCATGTCTTCCTTGTTCTTGCACCTATTTTCTTCCTCCAGAATAGCAGCTGCAATGTCGTTGAAGACTAGAATGTCCGTAGGGACATTGTTTGTTAAGTTGATGATAAGTTGATCACACGAATCTGGTAGACTTTGGAGTAGAAGTTCTGCACGTTCACATGCTTCTATTTTGTGCCCCAATGATGTAAGTTGGGAAAATAGAGTATTCAGTGTGTTAAGGTGCTCCGTCACCGAAGTAGATTCAGCCATACGCAGAGTATAGAGTTTCCTCTTAAGGAAAATCTTATTGTGGAGTGACTTGGCCTCGTACAACTTAGTAAGGTGATCCCAAATCTCCTTCGACGTCTTCTTCTCCTCTATGCTTGATAGAACTCCATCAGCTAGTGCGAGATGAATATTTGCAACAACGTTCCCGTCCATTTCGCTCCATTTGTCATCATTAACCTCAGCTGGCCTTTCACTAATGGCCGCTAAGGAATTATCCTTCCTTAGGATTGTCTTCATCTTCAGTTTCAACAGTGAGAAATTACTCCCGTTGAATTTTTCAATCTCGTATCTTACCGTCATTGCTTCTATTATGAACTGCTTCAAGAACAGTAACCAGTTCCTTCAATGGGTGAATAATAATCTAACTTATTTTCTGATGTGGAGGATCCACTTGTAGTGGCAGCCACAGAGCATACGATAAGTAGATGATATAAACACCCAAAGAACATGTCTCTGATACCACTTGTTGTAGAAATATAGGACCGGATAGAGCGGGGTCATAGCAAGAGAATGAAAACAATACTAAAAAATAAAAGGACACACCGATATTACGTGAAAAACCCCTAAATGAATTGGGGTAAAAACCACGGGCAAGGATAGAAGAATTTCACTAAGTGGGAAAAACTCAAGAGTTACAATTCTCTCTTCTAAGAGGAAAATACCAACTCTCTAATCTTTCTTTCTCTCCCACTCTTCCCTCACTCTCACTTGAACTTCAAGTTATGGTGCATGAAAGCTTCCAACTTCATGCTATTTATAGGAAAAAATGGATGGGATTAGGTGAGTTAATTGATAATTTACTCACCTAATTTTTGGTTAGCTCATCTAATCTTAGCCCATATTTTTGACCAACATTGATGAAGATAAAAGCCATTATTTTTGACCTTTGACCAACATACAACTATAGCACTTTTACCATGGATTAAGAGACGAGTCCAAGAAGTTTGTGGATATGGCAGCTAGAGGTGCATTGTTGGAGAGATCTATGCACGAGGCATTGTCCTTGTTCAACAACATAGAATTTAATGAGCAGAATTGGCATCAAGAAAGTGAACCAGATAAAGCAACCCCGATGATGGAAACAAATAGAACGGAAGAGTGGACCGAAATAAACAATATATCATAGAATAAGGACCAAAAATACTTTTTTGCCTAACACCTCACGTGCGCCTTAGACATAGATATCTCCATGTACAACAATTGATGTATCATATCTTCAATATTTAACTTATCTTTATCTATTAATTAATTTGTTTTATCTAATGTTTTTGTTTTCAAATCATCCCTTTTTTACCAGTCCAATGCTTCAAAATGTAGCGAGACTTAAAATTAAAAGCTCATAAACATAGAAGACTTGATAATTTTGTGTTGCCAAATTTTGCATAGGCTAATTGTGAATTCATATATTTATGTATTAACCACCGGCCTATAACCCTATTTTGCATGTTATTGTCTTTTAATCAGTTAATCCATTTGTTTAAGGGAACATCTTTAATCTCATAAAATGATTTGTTATAGTTAATATGAATATTTCTGAAACCGTTGCTGCCATATCATCAAAATAAGAACCTTTATATACAAACATGTAGTTTCTGCACCATCAAAAATATTTCATATATATACTAGTACACTTTCATCAAAAACATGTAGTTTCATGATAAAAAAAAACATGTAGTTTCTGCACCATCTTGAGTCTTTTGCTCATCACAAGGAATAAATACTTTTATTATTAGAAAAATCTATTTTCATTGGTTTGGACCCCACAAGTAACTTTATTTGTTCGCATCTTCTTTAAGTACCAAACAAGAGCTCCAATACTTGCAACACCTGCAAATGAAACAACAGTTGCTGTCCCTGGAGCAGGCAGTAAGGAAAAATATATCATTATTATTATTTTCTATAAAATGAAGTTTCATTAAAAGACAATTCAAAAGATAAAAAAAAATAAAAGCACTGTTAGTTTCTCACCAGCAATCAATCCATTTGATTTCTTGTGACTCATACCTGGATCTGCCATTGTAATAAACATTATAAAATTGGTGGAATGATAAAGTTGGTAAAAAAAAAAAATTTTTTTTTTTTGAATTAATGTTGTCTCTATATGTTTTGAGACACCATTGTTAAAAAAAAATGGATGTGAAAAGAAAAGAAACATTTATACGTTAGGAATCACATAATGATTGAGAGAATACAAATTCCAAATGTGAGTTCAATTATAGTATTCAAAACTATTTAAACTACCATCACAGTATTGTATATAATTTTTTGATAAATATAGACACAAGTCATTAGAAGCATATCATAGGTTTTCTTATGAGAGGGAATTAGTTACCAACTTTGATTATAAAGATCGATTAGTATTATATACTTAAAACATAATTTTTTAAAACTAATTTAAATTAATGAAAAAAATAAAATGAGATAAGAAAAGTAAGTTTCCATAGAACTCATTTTTCCAAGGACACAATAATCCCACTAATCAAATTGAGTGCACACAGACCCCCAGTGCTAAAAAGTTTTCCCATATACAATTCTACCACCGTCCATTAAACTCTTATTGCATCATTTTATATCAAATTTCATAGATGAATTTTAGTTAGATTAATCTCAGTTGACAAAAAAGTAAAAAATAAAAATAAAATAGCCTCTCCAATTTTTAAATGACTGGATTCGCCAAACATTAAGAAATTATATATAAACAAAATAATTCATCAGCTACCTAAAAAATAAGTCATATAAATAAATTTTACCCATATGCTTAATGAGACATTGTTCAAAAAAAAAAAGAAAAAAAAAATTCCTATCATCTCCCTTCTCTGTATATTATTTTTTGATGATTAGTAAGGCTAGTAATATGAAAAATAATTGAAAAATATAATATAAATATAAAAAGAAAAAAATGGAGATTAGTGTGTGTGTGACCTGTGCAGTATGTGGTGACATTGGTTTCCTGACAGAGGCACAAGAAATTCCTTGTAGCGGTATCAAAGCCACAGGTACCCTCTCCCTTCTCGGTGTCCCAAGAATGCAAGCAAATGAAAGTGGTGGCAGGTGGAATCTCAAAATCTACACGGATGCCGAACTCGGGGGACTGATCGTAGGGCCCGAAGCTGGAGGAGGCCATGTCCCTCCAGTAAATGCTGGTGTATGACTCACATTGGCGCAGCATGAGGCGCAACGACGCGGCAGCCTTGGGATAGTAAGAGCAACAGCTTATCCTCCTCTCCACCAGAGCATCGGGGCACCCCGGTATGCTCCGGCAGAGATACGCGGCGCTGTCGCACGCCGAGTCGCATCGCTCGGGAAACCGCTCACAGAACTTGGGCTTCGGTTCTATGATCACCGACTCTTCCCTGCAGTTGAAGAAGAGGTACTCGTTCTTGGGCGAGAGCGAGAAGCGAGTGCTGGTGTCCAGGCTGAAGGGCGGGGCCGGTGTGCCGTCGGCGTGGCAGCTCCACATGGAGGGGTCGTAGATGACCATGTGGGGGTCAGCGTAGTTGATGCTTTTGACTGGGTAGGTGCCCGAGGGGGTGCGCAACCGGAGCTCCGTGGAGTTGGGGCCGCACGCCAGCATGTTGCGGTAGTAGGGACTGCCGCAGCCCTCGTCGATGCTCAGAGGGTACTTGATGGGGATGCCGCCGCATGACATCCGGCACAGGCCCGACTGAGATGACGCCGACTGGATGCACAAGGATAGAATTATTAACAGGAAATACATGATATTGGAGATCGATGCACTTTCTTTCTTTATATATCGATCCAACAAGATGAAGAACAACAAGAGGACGTCTATATGTTATGAGTTTAGTGCTGCTTCTGTTTTCGTTTTTGATCTGGATAGATGATTGGGGATTGAAGTGAATAAATGTCTTGCCTGAGGTGCTTCTTGATGTTCTTTCTTTTATTTTTCTTTTTCTTTTTCTTTTCTCTTTTTCCCTCCTTTTTTTTGCTTTATTATCTTTATTCTTGTGCTCATGTGCCCTTTAACAATATATAAACATGTTTATATATTCCTTTAAAGATGCTCGTGAGTAAAGTAAAGCTTATACACGGTTCTTTTAATTAGTTAACAAAATATGCTTTAATCAATGTCATTAAGAAAAATAAATAAATTAATCATCACTTCCATTAATTTTTTTTTTCTCCGGCCTCCCAACAATTACTCTCTTGATTAGGCAAGTGGATTTTATTCCATTGTTTTTCAAAATTAAAACTTTTATATATGACGCGTACCTAGAGAACAACATGAAAATATTCTGATACGCCCATAGCATGCAAGTGCATGTATCCCACTAGCTTTTCTCTTGTCATGATGAGTCGCGCCCTTTAAGAGCCGACGCCACCATGCTTCCTGAAGAGAAAGGGACAAGGGGACAAGACAAAGCACAGGAGAGGCGCGAATCCTCAAGGAAATGAGGAAAGATATAGGGAGCAAAGACACCAAGGAAAGGGGGTAAGCAACTATCCAACTGAAAAACCACCTCCCTTCTCCTCTTTCCACTACGCCAAAAAGGGCATTTAGAGGCGATTTTGTAGTCAATTATTGGTGGCGGTTAGGAAACCGCCGATATTACATGAAAGTCGGTAGAAGGCATTTAGCTACCGTTTTTACCAACCGTCGCAGATATACGGCCGCTATATGCATTAAGCATTTATCGGCAATTTCTAATCACTTAACACAAACCGGCCGCTTAAAATGGCATAGGCATGAGTCGCGTTTCATTTTGCAGCGGTTAGAAAACCTTACATGAAATAAGTTGTTGTGGTTCAAGTTGCCCCTAATTGACAATTAAATTTTTACAACTTTAGCATTTAGAGGCGGTTTTGACCGTTGCTAACTGCTTTTACATTTATTTTAATTATTAGTGAGCGCCATTTTGCGGCGGTTCAAACCGCCGCAAGTGGCAATTACTTTTTTAATTTTTTAATTTTATTATTGACCTGTTTTTTTTTTTACAATAATAAGTAAACCATTATCTCAAACCAGATTGTGATTAAAATCATGCATATGTTGCATTAGTCAACAATGGACGGTTGTGATTAAAAGATCCATGGACGATCAGATCACGAGGGATTGATCCAACGGTTCACACCATTGATGAGAGGATTATCTTAAGTTCTAGACACGGTACCTGATCTAAACCGTTCAACTAATCTCGTTTGAACGAGACAACCTTGGCCGCTCATCTCAGATGGATGAGTAAGTTCGAGGCAGAAGGAGAGGATCTGTGAAGCCCATGGTATTTTTTAAAGTCATATTATTAGTTTTTACTTCAGTAATTGTTAGAGAATAAGGGAGAGTCTCCCAAGGATTTATTATTTGAAAATAAAGATTTTAGTTATTTCTTTTATTTGAATAAAGATTTTGTTCCAAAGTATTTACAATTTCAATCATGTCATTGGTGATTAAAGATAAAGTTGAACTTTATATTATTTAATTTAGAGGATAAGTTGTGTTTAATTTGTTTTTATTTTCTGGTGGTTTGAATGATTGTAATTAAGATATTAAATGGAGGATGAGAGATCAAATCTTATTTAAATGGAAATTGTGGTTTTTGGGTCTATTAAGGACTACATGGGAATTTTGGGGATTTTGGAGGACTGGGGAACAATTTTTGCATACCCTCATGGAAAGGACTTTGAGTGAGGAAATTTTGTTCTGAGGGATTGGAGATAAATTACTATATTATCATACAATGAGAAGGGAGTGAATTAGTGAAGAATGGAGGGGTATTTTATTAAAAACTACATGTCCCTCATGCATAACAGATAGAGTGTGGACGGATGAGATCGTCCGTAGGATTCATCCAACGGTCATGGTTCAACATGGAGTGTTTCGTGAGAGACGTTCCCCTCCGATGAGGGGCCGCGCACGCGTCGCCGTGAGGAACGCTCTGCGTTTAAAACTAAAAGATAAAAGGATAAGAACTGTTAAAATTTGATTTCGAATCGTATTACGATCCCCTCGCGAGTCCTATATAAGGGGAATATTATTCGAAACCCTAGCATAATTCTCACCTCGCCTGCCGTCGTTTCTAAAGAGAAGAAGGAAGAATAGCGGTGGAACCGTGAGCGTGGGGGACTTCTCAAGTATTCCCAACGATCGGTAAGCCTCCTGTTCCACTGATCTTTGTGCTTAGTTCTGCAAGCATGTTTTTATTAGAATAAACGAAATGTTAGACAATTAAATAATGAAGATTGGTATATGCATAGGTGTCCAGGGATTTGGGTTCCAGTAATGGTGAGTGTTATGACTGGGAATTTGTATGGAGGTTTTGGTTCTTCGATAGCATGAAGTTATAGATTTGTCTTTCAAGAATTATTAGATATGAAGGATGAAGATAGCATGGGCAGGCATGAGAAAGGTAGAGCTTTTGCATAGTTTAGTTATGGGATCTCTCTTAGAATATCTAGTTTAGTGATCATGGAGGCTAGAAGTGGGTGTCCTTGTGATTTGTGCATGAGAAACATCGGGTGTGTTGGTAGCAGTGGCGGTTAATTAGAAGAGTGGTTGATTAGATGATTATGAGGAGATTATTAACGTGGTAATCATGGATGCTTTGAGATATTCAGTATTTAAGGATTTCATGAGCTTGGGGGGGCGGCTAGCAAATGATGATGTCACAGGCTATTAGTTGGGAGGATATTTTTGGTTGTGAGTAAAATGATTTTAAATAGTACTACAATGAATGTGTAAGTGTGAGCAGTTAGTGTGCAGAGGGGATAGTCTTGGTTATTGAAGGATGGAATGATTATTAATTAGTTGATGTTGGAGGTTCTTGTACTGGGATCAGTGGGTTGCGTAGTCAATCTCAAATTTGAGGATAACTAGTTTTTGTTGGTAGATGATGATGATTTTGTGTGTGCAGGCATGGGTTTGAGAGTGCTCAATGGTTTCAAGGAACATTAGCACATATAGATGAGTAGTGGGTTGGCTCGGGTTCTTGGGAGTCCGTCATAGACTTACAAGGTCATGTTGTTGACTTGTCTGGTTAGAAGTTGGATTAATCAAATTGGAGATCTTGTTGGCTTATGGATATTGATTATGTTTTGGATTTGATTTTCAAAAAGGATTGCATTCATAATCCTGCTAGTAAAATAAGATTATCTAAGAAATAAAAGACCACGAATATATAATAATTTGATTTTATTTACATGGTCGAGCTTGTTAGTTGGGCCTTTGGGCCGATCTGTTGGATTGCAAACAAAGTGGATAATTGGTTGTGTTATGGACTCATAAAAGAGAGATGTGTTAATTAATTAAGTAGTTAAATTAATTAAAGAATTGAAGTGAGTTGGTTTTATATGGAAGTGGGCCAGCCCGATGGGCTAATAATAAAGGAATCAACCCAATATAAATTATGGGCTTAATAAGGTAATCATTTAGTTAATTAAGTGGTTAATTAACTGGGACGGTTGAGTTAGGTTTTATAATGGGCCAGGTCCATTTAGTGAATTTGCATTATGGTAGTGGTCAATCTGAATTACACGACTATGTCTTGAGAGTGGTCATATGGTTGCCAGATATCGGCGTGGATGCGTCAGGAAGATATTCCGTGGAACACCAAGCTACGCGATTTCAAAGGTAAGTTACCTACGCCTCGATTCCCGCCCATCCTTGGGTCTTCCTTGTTTTGTTATTGCTATTTATTTTAGCATGTTTTGTTGAGCTTCTGTTATTGGATGCATGCACGTACCTGCAAGTTGTTTGTTTTCCTTCTTTTGTATGTGCATGGTTGAGAGCTAGAGTAGAGTATTTTTATTGCTTGTATGCTCGTTGGACACGCTGGCAGTGGGCCGACACTTGACCGTGGATACATGGTCTCGTGTGCTGGCCAGGTGAGCGTGCTCCGGACGGGTTCATTTTCCGGTTCAGTGGAGCGAATGCTCAAGAGAGAGAGTGGAGCGTTCAGGGCTGAGGACACCCTGGCGTCTCTGATGGTTCCGTGCCGGGGGGAGGATACTCTGGCGGTCCTACCTGTCAGTGGGACGATACACTGACCGTGTTAACACGTAAGAGAGAGGTGGCGCTACCGAGGTATGAAAAGAGAGTTCATTTCCAGCGAAGGCTGGGGGCTGACGGAAAAGCTTTGGTGTCATCAAATCTATTCTTGAAATTCCATTTCGGGCCTGAGGGCCAGTGTTTGGCTAGGAGTTCTTGTTTTGAATATTTCTGATAGACTCCTAGGTTTTTGATTGTGCGGGCGTAGTCCCGGTTGCTTGTTCTTATATTTATTGATTATATTGACCCGGCTTTTGTTGAGATCCTCATGGGGAACTTACTTGAGCTTTTCTTTGGACAGCTCATTCTTCTTGATTTTCTTTTCGGGATTAAGGGAATAGTGTCTCTACCCACGGGGAGGCTGTAGCGTTGAGGTTCGAGGATCACAAACCTTTTAGAGGAAGAGACCTTGTATTTTATTTTAGGACCCTTGTAGGGCCCATAGTGTATTTTTTTAAAATTTCAATTTTCCGCTGTGTAACTCTTGTTATTAATGGAAAAATGTTATCTGTTCTTTATCATTTAGGCCTTGTATTCGAGTGGGGCTCGTCTCCACTTGGATACGGCCGATCTGTCGACGTGCCCGAGGTCCCGGAATCCGGGTCGGGGCGTTACAGGATCCAACCGCTAAATGCAATATGATCTCGACCGTTTATCTTGTGTTTGTTTTAAGAGCGAGGCAGATAGTTTAATCCATGCCACTAGTTTCCTTTCGTTTGATAGTGTTGATCCAAGCTGTTCATCAAAAGCGGCTGAATAAGTTCGAGGCGATAGGAAAGGATCCAACCATTTATCTATTATGTCCATCACCGTTCATCTAAAGAGAATACTGAGTATGAGACAGATCAAAGCAACGATCTACCATTAAGTTCCATGCGTGCGATCGCCACCGTTGGATACGAGGAAACCTGATCACGAGGCGATGTTGTCTTCTTCCCGCCAGCGAGCACCACCGCGTGAGCAGTTTTCCTCCGCGATCATTGTCGTCCGATTTTGGTAGGTTTTCAAATGTCTCTCATTATGGAAACGAGGTGATTTCGGCTCGCAATCCACAAGGATCACGATTCCGATCTTCTCCCCCCGCTCAACCTATAACGACAGCGACACCCCAAGCCCTGGAAATATCATCCAAGCGGCTGCTACCCCCTCCGTCGAAGAAGGGCTGAGGGAGTAGGATTGCATTTGTAAGAGACACGAGGGGCGTTGGCTTCTAGCAGGAGGGTGAAGAGAAGTGGAGAAGTTAGGTCGGGAGGAGGCGGAGAGCGAGATCGGGAACCTCATTTGGAGGGCTTTTGATCACGGTGAGTATTTCTACATAATCTAGAATAAATATGTAGGGACGATAATAGAGAGCTTGATTTGGTTCTGAGGACCACTGTATGCGGCAGTGACAAGGAACGTCATTGCATCTTAGTACCGGTTTTCCTCGACGATGAGCCTTGTGTCCGGATCTCTGAACATCGTCCAAAAGCTTCTCGTGCCACCAACTAGTCTCTGGTAAGTTTCCTTGCTCTGTTATTTATAGATGTATTTCATGTATAAGCATAATATAGTGGAGCCTCATCGAGAAAGGGGAGGAGGAAGAAGATCGGATTCCGGTCACAGGAGCTCCGATGGGAAGAGCACAGGAGCTCATATACTATGGGAAGCTTGACTTCTTGTTCCCTGTAGGACAATCGTGAGAGCCCGCTTCCTTCGGCCAGCGGGAAGCATGAAACGGAGGAGGTTCTGGCCGCCTGCAGATACCGCTTAACGACGCCGATCACCACCCAAGACACTTACAAGGTTACGTGCCCAAAAGAAGAAGAAGATTAAAAGGATGTTATTAACTGGTTATGTTTAGTCAGTTAAGAGTTAGTTGATCTTGTTTAATCAATTAAGCATAGTTGAGTTCAATCAAGTAATATGGCTTTGAGTTTTTTTTAATTTCAAACCGGTTAGCCAAGTTAATTTGGGTTAGACAGTTAGTAGTGAATCAACTTGATTGGCTAGTTGATTGTGTCTGATCAACTTGAGATGGTATGATTGAGTCTGATTCCATTCTAAGATCAATGTGGTTTAATCAAATCAACAAGTTAAGTAAAGGTGGTTTGATCCGTTTCATATGGTTGGGCTAGGCTAGATCAAGTTGGATTTGGGTCTGGATCTATTTTATAAACCAAGCTGATTAAGTCAAATCAAATAAAGAGAAAACAAAAAGGAAAAGATTGTAGAGGAGGGGATTGGAACCCAAGTCCCCTTCTACATCATGGTGGGCCTTAACCACCAAGGCCTTGTTTTGTTTTGGGTTGGAAAGGTCGCGATTAAATAATTATTTAAGTTTGGTCTAACCAGGTACAAAGATGGAAAAAAATAAAGAAATAAAAGGCAAGAGGAGGGAATGGAACCATGGACCTCTTAGTAGACGTAATGGGCCTTAGCTACCAGGCCATTTAAGTTTATTTGAACAGATTGTTAGATCTAACCAGTTAAGGGAAACTACGCTAGTCCGAGCCAAGAAATAAAAGGGAAATGGTATGGAATACAAGGGAAGACCCACAAGTTAGGCTTGGGTCTGACTTGGGTATCATGCATGTTCAACTAGAGATTTTAAGATGTTGCCGATACTTATATAGGTTTTACTATTAGGTTGCGACATAGAGACTTGACAGGTGGAATTTTTGCTAAGTAAACCCAGACGATATTGTTGAGGTAAGTACACTTGCCTCGTACCCACTCTTCGGAGTTTTCCTTGGCTTATTTATTATCATGTTTGATGATGCCCTGAGTTCATTCATGCTTCCATGATTGTTTGGATTCTTGTTGAGCATGTTTGATTGTTTCGGAATGTTGGTATCCTTGTTTTGTTGTTGGTCTTCCGCCCTGATTTGATGGAAGCGTGGGGCTTTGTTTGGGAAACAGCTTCGAGGATGGGGACACCTGGCGTTTCGACTTGTTATACCGATTGGGACAATACTCTAGTTGTTACGCGCATTGAGTGGGGGGTGATTCGTTGGCGTAGGTCGAGCGCGTCTGAGAGAGGTGGCCTTTAGCCCAACCCATTTTATAGGCAAATACCACTTCACTCTTTCTCTCCCCATCCGATGTGGGACTAAATCTCCCCATCAAAGCCAAACACCAACTCTCATTCTTCTCCCATCCGATGTGGGATTAAATCAACATATCATCCAAATCAATAGATGATATGTTGATTTATTTGTTATGTTTATCTACCTAACTTTCAATATATAATTTTTTTTCCTTGTATTTTTTTTAATCTATTTGTTATGTTTATCTACCTAAAAGAAATTATAATTTAATGTATCATTATGGGTTCTATTTTCTAGTTTTTATTATTTGACCAAAAGTTCAATTTGAATAGACCTCAGCCGAAAAGCTAAGAAAGCTAAGCAATTTCAAAAACCAGTCTTGGGCTAACTAAATAACTAATGACTTATTTAGATTGAAGGATAAGGTGGTTTGGGTATAAGACGCAGCAAGTCTTTGACTTATATATATATATATATATATATATATATATATATATATATATATATATATATATACGGGCGTGATAAGGTAAGATGGTAGGATTCATTCATTTCGGTCATCCCCCATTTGGCCCACTTGCACGGTGTTTTGAGGAAATCCAACCGTATGGATGGAAAGAACATCGAAAAATAAGCTAGCATATCATTTTTATACAATTTGGGAACTTGTAGGGCCTTCATCTTAAAGGGTGAAAATTTATAAAAATCCTATCGGTTCAAAATTTCACCCGTTAAGATAAAGACCCTACAAGTTCCTAAATTGTATGAATATTGACATGTTAGCTTATTTTTTTATGTTATTTCCATCCATACGGTTTGATTTCTTCAAAATATTGTGCAAGTGGGCCAAATGGAAAGCCAAGAAATGAATAAAGATATCCAGCTTAGCCGTCAATAGTATCAGGCCTGATATATATATGTTGATGCAAAAATCAGGAAGAATCCGTGATTCAGATCAACAATTGAATTTGTAATTTGATTGGGGATAGATCTTGATGGGATTGAGAAGGATCAAGAGAGAGAAACTCAAAAAGAAGAAGAATGAACACAAGATTTACGTGGAAACCCCAAATCGGGGTGAAAACCACGGGATTGTTATATATTATATAAATATATTAATATTATCTAATAATAATTAGATGATTTTTCTCCAGATTTTTTATAAAATATATTTTCTTATTATTCTATATATTTATAAATAGATAAGGAGATTAAATAAATTTTAAAAAAAAGAGATCATTTGTAGCCGTTGTTCAGACACATCACGTGAAACAAAAAGAGGTGTCTTTTGACTTTAACGGGAAGATGTCGTTTAATATCTTTTAAATAGAAGAGTTTGTGAATGAATGAAAAAAAGAAAACTATCACTTCCCTTCTTCTCTGATCTTCCAATCTCCTTATTGTTTTTCTGCTTTTTCCATTAGTTGGTTCTGGTTGAGGAATAAGATTGAGTTGCAGCAATCTTGTTTCTAGTTAGGCATTTCAAATTCCCTAGCCAGTTGTGCCTTCAACTCCTGAACACGATCTTTGTTGGGGCCTGCTACCAACATGTCGTCTACATACAACAATAGAAAGACAAATCTTCTTCTCCAAACCTCTTGACATATGCACAAGGGTCTGCATTAAGTCTGCTGTATCCAAGGCTCATGATGAAGGAATCAAATCTCTTATACCAACATCTCGGCGCCTGTTTTAGACCGTATAGAGACTTGTTCAACCTGCAAACCAAGTTCTCTTTACCTTTTTCTTCAAATCTTTCTGGTTGGAGCATGTAAATCTCTTCTTCTAGATCTCCATGAAGAAATACAGTTTTTATATCTAACTGCTCAAGCTGCAAGTCGAATGTAGCACACATCGCCAGGAATACTCGGACTGTTGTGAGTCAAACCACAGGTGAAAATATTTCGTTGAAGTCGATCCCCTCTTTCTGAGCAAATCCTTTCACCACCAATCTAGCACGGGGTCTATCCGGTTCTGGTTCAACCGGCCGGTTCGCCGGTTTTTTGTGGGTTTGACCGGGTTAATGCTTGGTCAACAATTAATATAAACCCGAACCGGTTTGTTAGCCGGTTTCCGGTTTTACCGGTCCGACCGGCCGGTCCGGTCCGGGTTTAAAAACATTGGTTTCCACAGGACCTCAAGTGACAATGGCTAGCAGCGTGTTGAATGCTTACACGACTTTCATTTCACTCTTAGGTGAGAGCCGACAACATGCCATAGACCACTTTGCACCTTGACTATAGCTTCATAGTGACAACCTTGATCGAAGGTCTTGGTTTCGGAAGAGATGCAGCATAACAAGTTGATAAAAATCCTAGTTTTAACGAACGATATAGAAACGATTTGAACTATCAAACTTTATTTGTGAGAGGAAATGAGATAGTCAATTTTCTTTGTGAAAATCGGTAATAATATATACAAGAGAGGGTTTAGATAGAGATCACTCATTTGAGTGCTTGAAGAGACAAAGGGCAGCTCAAGGCTTGAGTCTATGTTTCATAGTATTCATGTTGTTGCCTTCTCTTCACTTCCCCTATATATTAAACTTGAGAAAAAAGCTTAGCTTCTTCCTAGGGGTTAGATGAGATAAATTAAGTAGAACAGAAACAAAATTATCTTTGTTATTGCTTCCAGATTTAGAATTAAACTCTGTATCTTGTTCAGCAATTTTATTCTAGAATAAGTTGATTTATTCCAATTAAGATTATTCTAGATCCAAATACACAAACACACAACACATACATGATTATCGTCTTAGTTGAGTGATTGAGGCACATAATCTGTCAACAAATTATTCATTGAAAACCAAGAGATATAAACATTGTAAATCCATACAACATAAAAACAAATAAAGATATGAATACAACTACATTTAATTTGAGATGGATCAAAGGAAGCATGAAGAGAATATATATTGTCAATCTCGAGCTAGCTTTCGAAATTTCGTCTTTATCATTCTCATCCATGTGATCATCTTCCCTCCTCATCCTAATAATATAATTACAACCTACTCAGAGTATTTAAGTAAAACCAAACAGCTGTGCTTAACACACTCATCAAGTAATTATTCATAGCACAATAATTAAATCAACACAAGCACTATAAACACAATATATCTATATATAAATATATATAACTCAGAATTACTTACTAACTATACTATGTATTGCATTACTATAATTAGCTTTCTTGAGTGGTTGAAATGAGGACCCTATCAAGCACATTAATCAACATCTCATGGGCAGTGAGTTGAGGGAAATGGCCATCAGTTTCAATGATCTCAACTAAAGCCTTCCCCTTGATCTTGCTTTGCATGTACTTAGCCACAGACATCGGCACCACAATGTCATTGCTGCACTGTATTATGGTGCATGGGACCTCCACATTCTCTAGGACATCTCTCAGGTCACTAAGAAACACAATGCGCGCAACCGAAAGGGCTATTTCCGGCCTCATTCTCTTCAAGTTCTTACTGAACTTCTCAACCGAGATCGGGTTGTTCGCTCCAACAACAAGCGAGGCGAAGTTTGTAGCCCATGTCTCAAAGTTTGATTCGATGTTAAAGAGTATGTTTTCAACCTCATCACCATTAAATCCTCCTTCATAGTCTTCCTCATTCAAATACCTTTAAAATGTCAAATGAAGTTAAAAATAAACACAAACTCATAATTATATATTTTGTTACTATACTTATCAATAATCTTCAATCTATTTAAACTCTTTAAACAATAAAGATGCTAGTTTTTTTCATACCTTAACAAAATCTTCAAACTTTTGATATCCATTCAAGTTATCTCGAGATGGTGGTGTTGATGATCCCAAGAAAAATTTAATAATTTCATTCATTCCGTAAGTCTATTTGGTTTGTATATCATTACTCTTATATTTATTATTATGAAAAGTTTATGTTTAGTGATAGTTAATCCTAAAGTTCTTTACCTTAGATCCACACAAGGATGTGTGTAAGCAGCCATTTTAGACAGTTGAGAATGCCCTCTTTAAATGAGTGCAGACAATTTGCTAGTTTTGGAATGGTGGTTGGAATAGCATTTTCCATCATAAAGAGTAACCTTGATGATAAGGCAAAGCATATAAGCACAAGTATGATGTGGACTAATAAAAAACTCCTATTTTTCTTTCTGATCTCTTTCTAATGGAGCAGTTGTCATTAGTTTTGACAACTGCTAACAGTGTACTCTTCTTGAGAATTAATGGTGGAAATTGACAAGCAACTACATGATGGAGTTATCATGCACCAACTCTAAAAGGTTGATTAAATTCAGTGTTCTTAGAAAAGTAGACTCATGATTCATGGAAACCATCCTTTGAATTTAATTGAATGTCTATAACCAGCAGATATAACTTTAGAACAACCTTAACCTTGTCAATGAGTGGTGGAGAAGAGATTGATGGTTGTTGTCATCTAGACAAGAATCTAAGAAGGAGACGATGAAAAAAACATGACTTCGCTAAAGTTTTTATGTATTTTCTTGAACTAAAAAAGAAGAAGAAGAAGAGAAGTTTATTTATTACCTGGGAGATGATCCAATGAGGACAAGGTGACTGAAGATGTCGGGGCGCTTAACGGAAGCAATGCAACCGATCATTCCGGCCATGGAATGGCCGATGAAGACGGCGCCTTTGAGGTCCATCTCGTCGGCAAGGGAGATGAGATCATCGGCGAAAGCAGTGTAAGAAGAGTGCTTCAAAGCATCAAAGACTTGTTGAGGTTGTTCAATGGCACCAGAGAAGCTCCAATCAAACAGTAAGACTCTGTAACTCTTTGATAGGACTGGAAGTATGTCATCCCATACATTCTGGCTTCCTCCATAGCCATGTGAGAGCACAAGGGTTTGCTCTCCACTTCCTATTATCTTTGCATTCATAGCCACAGACATGGGTATCTCATACATGATTCTGTGTGTGTGAGAGAGAGAGATAGAGAGAGCTGTGAATTGTGATGGCAATGGAGTGTTGGGGGCTAGATATAAGGAGGAAGGAAAGGGGATGAGGACACAAAGTGGTAGTTTGTTAACTTTGGAGATGAAAGTTACCAATGGCCGAAAGGTCTATTGATACGTACTCAGGTCCCCGCTAAAGGTTTATCGCCTAGTTTAGCGCAAGTTTGAACCGCAGGTGAGGGCACTTTCCTGAGATGTGTGAGCATGTTAGTGACCAGGTTGTACTAACGCTTACTATGTGCGGCTGACTTTCTTGCCTCTTACTCAAGAAGATGCGTCTGACTTGACTTTAAGAATGATCACTTGGCCAGCCGCTCTTTTTGTCAAAAAAACAAAAAGAAAAAAACTTTGGAGATGAAAGTTTTGATTTCACATAAAATATAAAGTTTAAGTTGATAGGTTAAAAGTTATTTCAAAATGAGAGGTGGAAGGATTCAAACACTTCTTTATCAAATAAAAAATGGTTTATTTATATTTATATAAATAAAATTGATAGGTTAAAAAAATTCTATATACTTCAAATAATATAAAACTCGATGTCACGAATTTATAAAAAAATGAATAAAAAGATAAGTTGTTTTCACATCTATTCTTCACAGATGAAGAGATGTTAAAGAGGCTTATTACTTCCCAAACAAATCATCATATATATATATATATATATATATATATATATATATATATATATATATAATAGATGGTTCATCAAGAATATACAACAAAAGAACTTTGGATTATTGATTCATCGATGAAATATTTAAAATGCGAGGATATTTCAAAGTCAAAAACTTAACAAAACTTAAACCGACGAAAAGAACAAGACAAACTTATTACATGGTAATAATAGAAGCCATACATAAGTATACAAATAATCACAGCATCTTTAGACGGACGACGATTATAATTATTAAAAATAAAAAATAAAACTGAAGACTTGTGCATACAAGTTGATGATCTATTGTGGTTTCAATACAATTGGATCTTGGAAACAGATGAAGAAAAGAAGTACAAGTTCATGTTCTCTAAACTTGGAGATAAATGTCATCCATGTGGCTACAAAATTAAGCTTATGGAATGCACATATATGTACTGGCATTGACCCCATTACTAATAAAGAATGACAAACTTAGGACATCACTTGTACATTGTTCTTGTCTGGGGACAACATATATGCTGCTCATATTTTCATTTATTTATTTATTTGTTATTATTATTTTTTATGGATGAGAAGAGTGTAAAGGAATATACATATTTTGAGATGTCGGTTATTGTTATTTGTTTCTCTCTCTGTGTTTTTATTGATTTGTCATAATAATGCAGTAATAAATGATAAACATCAAGAAGAATGTTAATTTTTCAGAAATATCTTTGGTTTTTTTTTTTTTTTTTTTTTTTATAAATGTGAATAAATCACATTTTTTATTTATTTATATCATAAGTAGTGGTTACATCGATGGACCCTTTGACAAGTCTGATACATTAGAGGTAAGTTACCCCTTAAGTCGTGCCCTTTTGTCCCGTTGGTGGGTCCAAAAGCACCCCAAAGACAGTGCCTTTTAGTCAGCCTATGTGTCCTTAAAATCCTTCCCTGGCAAATCTTGCTGGTCCTCCTCTCTTGTAAACGTGAGGCTCTATTTAACAATGGACACTATTTTGACCAATTTCGGCTTTTTGGACGCGTGAGCTACATCAAACCAAGACAATGTTAGGAAATCAACCAAGGTTAGAGGTGGTCCAAAGCGTGGTAAAGAGAAGCCTAGAATTCTCAAGAGGGTCCACATTCTGTCAATGAAGGTGATGAAGCCTTTGAGGACAACAACCCAACTTAATAAGGAAATTGAAGAATCAAGGACACAATCAAGGGACCATGAATTACCTACTCTTCTTATTATATATTCATGGAATCTGGTTATGTGTAATATGTATTATTTGATCGATGTACTTAACTTTCAAATCTAATGAAATTAATCATGATTTATTCACTTTATCAAATATATATATATATATATATATATATATATATATATATATTAGAGAAAAATAATATGTATGTTTGGTAATAATGTGTTGGAAACATAGAAGATTTTTTTTTTTGTTTTTTTTTTGGGGGGCATAGGGGATAAACCCCTCTACAGAGGGACGTCAAGGGGTGTGACCTTAGGTGATGAACACCCTTGACCCGACCCCTCATGCTGCATCTGGGATGTGGGGACTGAGCGCAGGAGGCATGAGCTCTTCCATGCAAAGTGAATTATCCAAACTACTCCCCTCATTTATAGGGACGAGGGGCTTGAGCGCGAGGCGTCTTCAATCAGTGAATTCACCTAAAGGGCCGAGAGATATCACATTTAGGCCAGGTGGTTCTTTGGTGGAAACATAAGGATTGATTTCCAAAGGATCCAAGTATGCAAATAGAGATTAATCGCTTTTGTTAATAATCTACCAAATTTTTTTTTTTTTAATCTTTCGATGTTTAAAATTCTTCTTATCAAACTTTGAGATTTGAGATTGGAACAAGTCATTGTCTAAACTCACCCCAAAATTTTTTTAACGTCACGTTGGCAGTAATCTAAGTTTCCTGACTGTTTTTTTATTCTTTCCGACATTAATAATATGAATTATTAGCGGAGGTGAAAAACGATAAACATACACTTAAAACATCTCTCTCTAAATTTTTACAAATAACTTTAAATAAAATATAAAATAAATTCATCGGCATGGAATTTTATTATAATTTTTTAAGAATCTATTTTTTACTTTTAATAAATTTCATTTAACAAAAAATATCTAGACTTCAAAACTTTGGTGATTTTCTATAATTTTTTTTAATTCATTTGAATACATCCAAAGCCAGCCTTTTCTTGCAATGAATGCTGAATAGAACCACAAAGCCGACCAATAAATGTGCGGATCCGGATCATTGAACTTTTTGGATCCGATTAGGTTCATTTGCATTTACTGTTTGGTTTGGTGGGTTTGAAACTTCAAAACTTGTTGGCTTAGAATGCATTAATTCATGGCTGTCGGCACTTGGAAATATCTAACCATAAACTATATTATATTTTTTAATAAAATAAATAAATTATATTCATTAAATGATAAAGATTGTTATGTATAATGACCCCTACTACAGACTCTTCATTCCTGTTAGAATACTATAGTACTATGAAAATATCATTATATTCTTTGCAAATGTATCTTTGAAAATTTTATTTGATTATAAATTTATTAATATCTTTTTTATAAATATAAAATTTAAAATAATAAAAATGTCTCTTAAAAACATATACAAGAGATATTTTTTTGATTCATGATTTATATTTAATCATAGTTAAGTTTTTGAGTTGACAACCCCTTACAGATTTTAATAGTTGCGATATATATACAATCAAATGCAAAACTTAGAAGTATACCTATAATTATGATTTTTATACGTATGTAATTAAAATAATTTTGAGGGTAAACAAGTAATTAAGTAAAACAAGCATCAAAAGTTATTCATAAATACTCAATTAAACTCAAAAATCTTTAAGTGTGGTATATATATATATATATAAATTATAATTATGAATATACCTTTAGGTTTTTCATTTCATTGTGTATATACCTCTGAGTTAACATTAAGTGTTTAGCTTTAAATTTAATTTGACTATAAACTTACCAATATGTCACTGAAAAATATGAAATTTAAAATAATTGAAATGTCTCTTAGGGGTATAAAAGTTATTTCTTTGATCCATGGTTTATATTTAACCATAGTTAAGACTTTTGAGTTGACAACCAATAACAAATTTCAACAACTGGTTATATATATAATAAAAAAGAAACTCGAGTATATATACTGTTATGGGTGAATATTTGAGTTGACACATGACACGATCTCAAAAGTTAAGGCCAGGAAGCAACTACGAGCAACCAACTAACCACTTGACACTAACCACTTGACGATTTAAGAAATTAAGGTTTTCAAAAGATGCTACATGAGCTGGCCGGTTTCTAGAAAGTGCTCTTAGCTGACAACCAACTGAAAGTTAACCGTCTCTGAAGAGTATAAAAGGAGATCCTCAGGAGAGCTAGTCTGCTGACTAGAATGTCAGAGAGTCCAAGAATAGACTCTGGACCTTCTTTGCAAGTCCCAGATCTAGAGGGAATTTGCTGTCTTCGAAGACGTCCTAGACCCAGAGATAAGCTCCTACTTCTGAAGACGTCGATCCATTCGAAGCCGTTGTTTCCCTTTAAACAAGTTGAAGCTCAATGATCTCTATTCAATTTAATTGGTTGATTCTAATCTATATGTTCCTATCTCAAGAACGAGCGGATTATCGGCATCAACATATGAGAGTGCACATATAATTCATATAATTTTCTCTATATAAATAACTAAAAGTATTGAGAAACTTAATTAGGAATGGACGTTATCCTACCTTCCTACTGCATTAAAGAAATAATAAGAAAGAAAACATGAAAACATAACTGCCAACCTCCCACTCAATAATATCTTCTTGCATTTAAAGTGGTCTAGACTTTATGTATTCAATGTGGCCAACCAAGAACAGACTGATTCAGAGCTTTTGGCATTAAAATCTCCAGTCCTAAAAGTCTTCCTTGCAGATGCATTGAATTGATTACATTGAAGACATAAATTCCTCATCAAATTTTTTACGCACAATATTTCCGTTCATATATGTTCATAAATCAGCAAGTGATTCCAAGTTTTTTTTAGCTCCCATGTAACAACATTTTGACTGCTCAACTAGCCAAGCGAATCAAGCTAGTATCAATGGAATCACTTGTAAACAAAAAAAATTAGGGGTTTTTGCTTGCATAGTTGCATACCCCTGTAAAACTTTGAAATTGTTTATATACCCCTATCAAAATGATATTTGCTTGCATACCCCTTCAAATCAACTAAATTTGTTTATATGCCCCTATGGTTAAGTTGACCTTTGACGGTGTTAACTCAATGGATGGAATGAGAGTAAATTACTAAAATAGGTTTGCTTATATACCCCTATAAATTTTTCCTTATTTTGTAGATATTATTTCATATAACAAATGACGATTATGGGTTTGCTAATATACCCCTCTAATTTTTTTTATCATATTTTATAGACTTTAGGTTATTTAAATTATAAACAACCAATATAATTTTTTAATATACATTTTTAATTATTTTTAAATTTTTAAAAATTATTTTTTTGTTAGTAAACATCCTTTATATTTATACGGTTTTTACAAATATATACACAAAAATTTACATTATTACATAATTTTTACAAACATGCCCTAAAAAAATAGGATTCTGAATCTCTGAAGAGCTTAGGCCAACATTGCAGCTCTCCTCCTCTCCCCCAGGGTAGGATTCTGAATCTCCGAAGAGCTCCTCCGCCGACGCTGCCTTACAGATCTTGAAGAGCTCCGGGCCAGACATAAAATTTCTCCTCCTCTCCTACATGATAGGATTATGAATCTCCGAAGAGCCCTACCTCACCTTCTCCTCTCCCCCGACGACCGATTTGCAGCTCTCCAAAGAGCTCCGCCGCCGACGCTGCCAAACTCCACCTCGTGAGAAACGTCCGGGAGTTTGAGAAGAGAATAGGAGTTTAGGGTTTTACAAAAAAGGGTAAATATGTAATTTTCAAACTATAGTTAAGTTTTAACCACAGTTAAGTTTTAAATATTTAACAGTGACTAACAGTAACTAACAGCAGGGGTATATAAGCAAAAAACATAGTTTTTGAGGGGTATGCAAGCAAATATCATTTTTACGGGGGTATATAAGCAAATATGCTCTTTTTGAGGGGTATCCAAGCAATTTTCTCAAAAAATTATGGCATTCACAGTAACGGTTTAGTCTCACATCGGCTATTAGGGAAGTAGTGGTCCACATATAAGTGTTGGGTAAACCTATCATTGAGCCTGGTTTTGGGGTAGTTAGGCTCGACACTTGTGTGAGGGTTGGGCCTGGTGGCCCGGTTTGTCATATTGGTGCTTTTATTGAGATATCGGTGTGGGGACTCTCTAGTCTAGGTGGGCCGTGGTTGGTTCTGGCCTCCGTGGTCAGTCGCGGAGTGGACTGGGGCCAAGAGTCCGGGATGACGAGGTCGTCAGCTCTCGATGGGTGGGGTATTGTAACGGTTTAATCCCACATCGGCTATTAATGGAGTAGTGGTGTGCATATAAGTGTTAGGTAAACCTATCCTTCAACCCAGGTTTTAAGGTAGTTAGGCCCATCACTTGTGTGAGGGTTGGGCCCGGTGGCCCAATCTGTCACTTTCACTAGAGAAGAACCACCACAATTCTCAAGCGCAGTAGTCAACCATAATGTTTTTGAATAGTTGTCCAGTTTGTATCTGGGCCACACAAGGGTAAATTTTGTTCTTGTTTTACCCTACTATTTTTCTTCTAATCTACGCGGAATTACACTATGTGGCTATTTATTAAAGAATATGATTCATCCATTTTTTATATAAAAAAATGACCTTCAATGGAGAAGAACCACCACAGTTCTCAAGCAAGGAAGTGAACCATGATGTTTTTAAATAGTTGTTCACATGGGCCACACAAGAGGCCGAAGTTTGTTTTTGCTTTACCCTAATATTTTTCTTCTAACTCGTTCAGAATTACATTATCTGGCTACTTATTAATGAATATGATTCATCCATTATATATATATATATATATATATATATATATATATATATAACAACAATTTGCTTGGGAACCTTATCAATTATTGAATGATTTAAAGATTTTTATTTATTTATTTTCATTTTAGTCAAAGTTCAACTTGGACTTGATATCACCTGCTAATTGATAGATGAATTATTTCTCTTGTTAGGTGTAGGACTTAATGGTTGAATGGCAAGACATGTTGGTTTGATTTATGATGGTGAATCAAAGCAAGTGTTACATGTGTGTGTGTGTGTGTGTGTGTGTGTGTTTTGATAAATCAAGTGTTACATGTTTAGCTGAGGAATTTGTGAAACTGGCAAGTTTTTGGATGGTTTCAAGATCATGTAAAAAGCAAAACTTTTGGAGCAAACATTTATCAATTGGTTCAAAAAAGTTTGTCTTTTGATACATGACAACAATATAGACAATCAAGTTGTTGCCAATTTGTTTGATAAAATAATGGTCCCTAAGGATGAAAGTAGACAAACAACTCCCATTCATGGAATGCTTCAAAAAAGACACGAGGAATTTAATGGGATGAGCGCAAGTTGCTTTTGAGCCTTTTTGTTTGCAGTGAGGGAAAAAGGAAGTAGAAAAATAACATTCTTACCAATTAATTTGTATTTTTCCCCCTATATTCAACCAATTTAAAACACATGTTATATATATATAATTTTGATATTATCAGTACTGTCATCATTGTTGTCTGAATAAAGGTCAGCTCGTTTTGAGGCATTTGGAGTATTTTTTTTAGAAATCCGTAGTATGGATGGAAAGAACATTGAAAACTAAGATAATATGTCGATTTTCATACAATTTGGTGAGCTGATGAGTATTCATTTTAAAGGGTGAAATTTTATAAAAATCTTATCGGTTCAGAATTTCACCCTTTAAGATGAATGATCATCACCTCCCTAAATTGTATGAAAATTGACATATTATCTTATTTTTCGATATTCTTTCCATCCATAAGGGTGGATTTGGAAAACAATACGCTCCAAATGCCTCAAAATGAGGCAATTGTAAATGAATATTGTTAAGGCCGGCCAAACTGTATCATGACTATATATATATGTTTTTTGATAAAGTGGATAAACCACATTTTATTTATAGTAATTAATAATAAGAGTAGGTTATAGGACACAAATTCTCAATCAGAGAGTATAGATATATCGTTTATATTAGCCTTTACTCATGATCGAGATGGTATCACTGCGTTCCTCCTCATTGCCTTCCTTAAGCAGATGGAGGATCATCCTCAAAGGCGTCCCTATCCTTGTCAACCTGCCTAGAGGTGTCGGCTGTGAATTCAAGTGTGCGCTTCATTAGACTTGTTGCCGCCTCCAGCTTTAGCCGCTTAGCACTTGGAGCTGCATCCAACTAAGAGAGTATGAGGAAAGAAATATCATGAATAGTTCGTAAGAGAACACGTTGTTTATCTTGGAAGCATTGTCTATTCCTTTCACCCAAAGTACTCCATGTGATTGTCATGACGGCGAGATCCCATCCCCCTCGTAGGGTTTTGTCCACCCCAAGGGAGATGACCCTGAGTCCCCAGAGGGTTCTCGGATCAGTCACCTTTGTTCTTATCCCAAACATATTCCTATAGTAGTTCCAGATACATAAGGACATGAGATGAACAGGTGTTGAACCGATTAGTCCTCGTTATCACATAAGTAGCATCTGGTGCCATCTCCTCCCCATTTCCTTTTGGGTAAGTTGTCAAGTGTGAGGATCCGATCTTCCCTTACGAGCCACGCGAATAATTTGATTTTTAGGGGGCATGGTTGTTTCTAGAATCCGTTCACCAGGTCATACTGAGTTCCCCCATCGAATCTGAATCGATATAGAGATTTAACGGAGAATACTCTATTTGTTGTGAGGATCCATTCCCTTACATCCAGTGCGTCCTAGTTTGTGTTGGGATTAGTAGTCATTATCATATGTTTAATTAATTCAAGACTTTCTACATCTTTGGTTGTTAGGGGCCCTAGCTTAAGCAGCGACTTATCCCTTTGTAGCCTACATCTTGCTTCCTGGATGGTTAGGTGTCTTGTCATATATAGAATGTTCATGTTGCCCGGAGAAGGCATTACATAGCGAGAACCCTTCCCACCAGCCATCCATCCAGAGATTCATAGAATGCCCTGTCCCAAGCTTGATTCACATGTTTGCAAGAACTGGCTAGGCATCCCCGTAAAACCCTTTCCAGAAAGACGAAGCTCTCCCTAGGGCTTGTTTGTAGGGATCAATATAGCCTTTTCTTGAGTAAGCCTCTTGAAATATCTTCTGACAGATCCTCCGCTCCCTGTGAGGATCCTCCACTACCATTTGCCTAGTAGGGCTCCGTTGATGCTTTGAAGGTTTAGGATACCTCATCCTCCATTTTCCTTAGGTCTGCACAATCTTTCTCAATGGACTAGGTAGTAGCACTATGTTTCTTTGTCCACCCTCCTCCATAAGAATTCCTTCCTAATAGAGTCTATTTTTTGGATAACCCATTCAGGGAGGCGATATGCCACCAACCAATGAATCGGTATTGTGGATATCACAGAGTTCAATAAGATGAGCCTCCCTCCCAATAATAATAGTTTCCCTTTCTAAGATCCAAACTTTCCCCTGATCTTTTATGTCAATGAGTTCAGTCCTCCTTCCTGGGACGCCTGCCCGATAGAGGCACTCCCAGGTATTTGAATGGGAAGTTTGTTGTCGCGCAATTCAAAACTTGGCGAGACCTTGGATGGAGTGATCTGAGGCCTTGATCAGGATGATAACTTTTTTAGTGTAGTTGATCCTTAGCCCCGAAAAACCCTCGAATAAGTAGAAGATGAGCTTCAAGATACGAGCTTTCGCTATCCCGTCGGTACAGAAGACGAGGAGGTCTTCAGCATATTGCAGAGTGGTCATGGTGTTTTCCCTATTTTCTCCAATCGAGACCCCCCTATAAATGTTGGCTCTACGAGTGATGACTTTCGATAACATTGTGGATAGGACATTTGTTGCCAGCACAAAAAAGCAGTGAAGAGAGTGTGTCCCCTTGTTTCAGTCATCTCTTACTTCTTATGTGCCCCACCGGCTTCCCATTGACCAGGAACCACGCTTTTGAAAAGGCCAGTAAGGATCTTATCCAGAGCAGTCACTTAGATCCGAATCCTCTAGCATGGAGGACTTCTAGGAGGTATTCCCAATCCACTGTGTCAAATGATTTTTCCAAATCCAACTTGACGAGGGCCCCATTGTTATTTTCCACTCTCATCTTGTGAATCAGTTCTTCCGCCATGATTATATTATCATGGATCATACGGCCTTGAATGAAAGCAGCTTGGGACTCATCCACAAGGTCCCCGAGGACTCCCTTTAGTTGGTTTGCTAGGAATTTAGAGATGATTTTGACCGAACAGTTGATCAAGCTGATCAGCTTGTAATCCTTGATGCCTTTAGCGTTGTTTTTAGGGATCAGGAGGATGTGTGCCAATTTAGGCGTACATATTTGCCTTACCTTGGAAAAAGTCATCGAAGAGTTTAAGTAGGTCCTCCCTGATGATGTTCCACCCTTGTTGGTAGAAGGTCATAGGGAATTCATCCGACGAGGAGCTTTGTCCGCTCCCAACTCGTTGACTGCTCTTTTGATTTCGCCCTCTGTGAATAGTTCATCTAGATGGCGAGGTCCACTCTCTTTTGTGCAAGAACAGTCAGTTCCAGGAGGTTTTGTACCTCATCTCTCGCTCTTACCCAAAAAGATTGTTGAAGTGACTTGTAATGGTTTATGTGATTTGAGATGGGGTTGTAATGCAGGAGCCCTCGTGTTGTAGTTGGTATATCAAGTTGACGTTATGCCTCTGACTAGCTACATTATAGAAGAACTTTGTGTTTCGATAACCTTGTTGCAACCAGTTGACTCGTTTCATATTCTCCTTTATGTGCCATTTCCTGCTCCACTTTCCCCCTTGAGAAATTTCTCATCTCTTTTTGGGTGTCAGGGTATTGTTAGGTTTGAGGAGTTCTTTCTTTCAGCTTTCTGGTTTAGGTTTTCCTTTTTCCAGGTACACCGCTCGGTCTTGATGTTTTTTAATTTCTTGGCCAGGATATAACCTCCATCCCCACACACGGGATGTCCCTGCCAAGAGTCCTTGATCATGTCCAAGAATCCCACCTCCTAGGACCATTCTCTGTTAAAGAGGAATGGAGTGCCTTGGGGGGAGTGCTTACCACATTCCAGGCTGATCGGTCCATGATCAGATCTAACTCTAGGAAGAGTAGTCTGCCATGTTTGTGGGAATTGTTGGATCCAATATGTGGATAGGAGGAACCTATCTAACCTGGCAAAGGCAGAGGACTCCTGCCCATTAGTCCATGTGTACCTCCTTCCTCGGGGATCATCATCTCAAAGTCCTCCCTCTCTTGAACCTCGTGGGAAGAGGAGGTTACCTCCTTATGCCTCTTAATTGTGTTGAAGTCTCCATAGACTAGCTATGGTCAATCCCACTGTCCTCTAATCTCTTTAAGTTCCTCCCAGCATGTTGATTTAAGGGCTGGGTTACATTGAGCGTACACCATTGTTATCATTCAAGGTGTATCCCTGTTTGTCTTGTCCTCTACTACCACTGTTACCGTGTATTGATCACGGAAAGCCCTTTGGAGGTTAAATTTGGCGTTGTTCCAGCCTATGTAACATCCTCCTCTTTTATCCACTGTCGGAAGCTCTTCCCATCTATCAAAGAGTGAGGCCCCGATGGAATGCCATGTGATGTTGTTTATGTTGCCAAGCTTAGTTTTTTTATAAGGTACCTATTTTTTATAATTTTTGGCTGTTTGTTTTGGCTTATGAAAGAAAAATAAAAACAAGTTGTTAGGTAGGAACTTCTCATGAGCGCACTTGTGGAGCATTTTTTTTTTAACTACGGAAATACTGTCAACTGTTTTTTACACAAAAATACTCTTATAAGTGCTTCGACGTTAACTCATCTTCGAAAGCGCTTACAAGAGAATTTAACTAGAACTAAATAAAACATATTTTTTGAGAAGTCAAATCAAAGCAACCCTTAATCTTATATATTTATATCAACATTTATTTAATTTAACTAAGTTTAATTTATTATTGTAGAAAAATCAATGATGCTAGAGCATGATAAAATCACATCATCTCATGTTAATTTCAGTTTCAATTATCAAGTCCACAGTATAGGTGAGTGGATAAGAAGAGAAGACGATAGTTATAAATTAGACTTCTATTCACATTGAAGGATAAACTTACAAGTAGAAAGGAGAGAACAAACATTCCATGTACTCACTATCTAATCAAAGATTTGTCGATAAAATTGGATGATAAGACTGACTTGACTTGAATTATCTTCTCATTAATTTCCCTTAGTTATCACACAAAGTTTAGAGATAAAAACATGTTAACTAAAGATTAGGGGTCAGCTGTTAATTAATTTTTAGTGGTGAATGTCTATATCCGCCACTAAAGATTAGAGGTCACATGTTAACTAATCTTTAACATCGAATGTCTATATCCACTGTTAAAGATTATGAGTATCAACGATTAAAAGTTCTTTAGCGGCTGATGTACTCGCCTTACTTTTAAATAGCGGCAGATTATAGTATCCGCCACTAATATCAGTCGCAATAACCCCAAATTTTTGTAGTGACATAATGTAAAGCATCTCAAACATAGTTCAACATGACGTTCATATGTTTCACAAAAAAATACAAATAAAAATAAGAATTAGCTTATCTTCATTCATTACCAAAGCCACTAAAGATTAGAGGTCACCTGTTAACTAATCTTTAACGTCGAATGTCTATATCCACTGTTAAAGATTATGAGTATCAACTATTAAAAGTTCTTTAGCAGTTGATGTTATAACCCGTTGCCTTATTTTTAAATAGCAGCGGATTATAGTATCCGCCACTAATATCAGTCACAATAACCCCAAATTTTTGTAGTGACATAACGTAAAGCATCTCAAACATAGTTCAACATGTTCATATGTTTCCAAAAAAATACAAATAAAAATAAGAATTAGCTTATCTTCATTCATCACCAAAGCAACAATCCGAAGCTTGATTGATTTTGCAAATAATATGGTTATGATAAGTGATTAAGTGGTCACCCATAGCTCTGCAAACTTGATCTTGGAGACACTGCTTAGAACCTCAAATGGAGTGATGTCTCCCATTACAACCACCTTGTTGCTCTCTAGGTCCACTTCACAAGAGATCACTCCTTTCCCAAAAAATAAAACATAAATATAATAAAAAAATTTAGAGATAATATTTCTAATAATCCCATCTAAACTTTTTTTTTCATTGAAAAAAGTATATGTATTTCTTTTTTCCTTTTAAAGTTTTGAATCTATTGAAATATGTTTGATATTTTAGTTATATTCAGAGAGTTTATTCTTAGTATTATTATTATTACTTGATTTCTTAGATCTCTATATTTGAAAGTTGCTCGTATTACTTTGAATAATATTAAATTTAAAAATAGGCTAGTCTATGTATGGGTAATTCTACTAATGAAATTCTATTGTAAACTTTTGATTAAAGATAAACACAAGCTCATAACTATTTTATATTTTATTATTATCAGTAGTTATCTCCAAAAGTTTATAAGTATATGGTTAAGATTTTAAATAATATGTTAATTTTCTCTTTTCACTTTTCTTCTCTTATCTCTATTGTATTATTATTATTATTATTATTATTTAGAAATAATTTTTAGATTTGATATATAACTACTTGGAATAATAATAATAATAATATGTTTATAATAGTATAATTTTGTACAAGTATAAAGATTCTATTCTAATAGTTTGGGTTATTTAAAATTTTTTTCTCTTTCCATCACTCATATATGACTCCATTTTATGTGAATTTGATCTCATTTATTATTTTTTTTATATAATCATTATCTCATAACTAGCAAAATTAATTAATTCTAAACTAGCTGATCAATAGGTGTTGGAAGACTAGAAATATATGTATGTTTTTCATTTTCAAGGAGTTTACTTCTCAACTTCCAATGCATTGGCTTTGTGGAATATCTAGGAACCTATGTTCCCTGTTCCCATTTGGTTTCTAATTTCAATACTTCACTCTCATTGTTTTCTTTTTTTTTTTAACATAGGTAACAAGCACCCTTTTAGGTTCGTCAAGGGCATGGTCAGAGGCAATAAGCACCCCTAATCCCTCATTATCCACGTACAACACAGGCTGCTCCCTTCTTTAATAGAAGACGGGACTCGATTTCCGGATTATCTGAGAAAGACACCCAACACATGGAACCCGAGGTTACCGCTAGACCAAGAGGCCTTTGGTCACTCTCGTTGTTTTCAAATGGACTTAGATTTCAATCTTATTCTTTTCACAAATTGAAATGTCCCAATACTTGCCATGATTTATGATTCCAAAAATTACTATACATATATGATCCAGATCTTGTTTTTGACAGAGCTACATGAAGACAGAGAATTCATATAGTTGCCCCATCTAGTATGGGATTAAGGCTTAGTTGTTGTTATTGAGATCAATAAACAAGAAAATTTAAGAGAAATTAACATACCTTCCATCTTTGAAATATGTTTCTCAACCTTTCTTGCACATCCACCACAATGCATTGAAACTCTTAAAACAACAGTCTACACATCAAAAACAAATCTCATCATCAATTGAGTCACTAAATGAGAAACAAAATAAAACAAAATAAATTAAAAAAAAAAAAAAAACAGACCTTGGGCTCAAGATGAAAAGCCAATGTTTTGCATGCATTATCAATATCCTTAAGCTTTGCCATCTTCTCTTCATGAACTTTCATCAATGTCATCCTCTCACCATCTTCATCTTCCATTGTTGAACTTGAACAAAGACAAGAAGTGCAAGAAGTTGGAGAAGAGAAACAATCCAACACCCTCTCAATACTTAGCCTCCCCATTGTACCACTCCAACTTGAACACTTTCTTTCCCTCTCAAAGAAGTCACAGAGCAAAAGAAGAGCTTTTTGTTAAGTGAGGAAGGATGAGTTCATTGAGCATTAACTAATAAAACCATTCATGCTTAGTGCTTAAGTGACAATGAAGCTTGGACACTATATCTTCAAGCTAAACAAAGATCATGATCTTATTGGCCCAAAAAGATTAGAAAATGGATGTGTCACTGATACCAATACAGTAGTTCGTTTTGGTCTGCCGACCATTGTTAAAAGGATTAGCGCAAGTGTGTGACAACTCCTTATTGTGGGCCAATTTGATTACTTTCTCATCCGCAGTGCCTCTCCCAACCAAGACCACTGAACCCACCTCTGCACCATCCTATCTCCTTGAGCAAGTCACGCACCCATCTCCACACCAACACCGGATCTCCCCTGTTGCTGTTCCTCTTCCCCCGTCTCCTCCAAATGATGGTCTGCCACCGACACCTCCTCGGCCTTATCCTAACGCCCCCTCCTATTTTCGAGCCTCGGATACTACCTCTCATTCCATGACCACCAGGGCCCGAACTCAGACCCTCAAACCAAAATCCTTCCATGTCACCCGTCACCCTATCACTCCGGATCCTACATCCTCTCCCCTCCAAGAACCCACAACCTATCATCAGGCCAGCAAACATTCTTGTTGGCAACAGGCTATGCAGGTTGAATATAGTGTTTTATTGCGTAATAATACTTGGTCGCTTGTACCACGTCCCCGTGATACTAATCTGGTTGGTTGTAAGTGGGTTTACAAGATCAAAAGGAGAGCTGATGGTTCTATTGAGCGCTACAAAGCTCGACTTGTTGCCAAGGGGTTCCACCAAGAGGAAGGAGTCGACTATTTTGACACGTTTAGTCCGGTTGTCAAGCAGACAACAGTTCGACTTGTGCTCTCTCTAGCCATTTCTAAGGGTTGGTCTGTTTGCCAACTTGATATCAACAATGCCTTCCTCAATGGTGAGTTGCAGGAAACTGTCTTTATGGAGCAACCGAAAGGATTTGTTAATTCTGCTTTTCCACTCCATGTCTGCAAACTTCACAAAGCTCTATATGGCCTCAAGCAAGCGCCCCGTGCATGGTTTAATAAGCTCAAAAATTTCCTTCTCTCTACTGGTTTTCGGGCTTGTCATTTGACACTTCCTTATTTGTTCATCACTCGCCCACAACGACTATCTATCTCCTTGTCTATGTTGATGACATCATTATTACAGGTAGTGATCCATCCTTCATTTCTCGGTTCATTGGAGTGCTCAACAACACGTTCTCCTTAAAGGATTTGGGACCACTGCATTACTTTCTAGGTGTTGAAGTGCTCAAGCACGAGTCTGGTCTATTTCTGTCCCAATCCAAGTACATACGGGACATTCTTTCCCGTTGCAACATGGCTGATGTGAAGCCCTTACCGACACCTGCTGCGTCCAATTCTCGGCTTTGCAAGGCTGGGACTCCTGCTGATGATGCTCGTCTCTATCGTCAGGTTGTTGGGTCTTTACAATATGCTACCCTCACTCGTCCTGAGATTGCTTACGCTGTCAATCCAGCGTGCTCAGAATTTATGCACTCTCCCACACAAGATCACCGGAAGGCCGTAAGCGCATTCTTGGTACCTCAAAGGCACGCGATTAAGCATGGCCTTCTTCTTCGTCGTGTTCTCAACCTTAACTTCGCGGCCTACTCACGATGCCGGTTGGTTTATCCGATTCACGATGATTATGCCGCCTCAAGACGGCTTCGCCATTTATTTCGGTCCCAATTTGATCAATTTGGACCTCTCGCATAACAGTGTCGGCTCGCAAAAGAAGATCAAGGCGTAGTTTCGCGTGCCTCGTGCATACACGCATCACCGAATTGGTCCGGGCTCCGGCCAGCCTTCCCCGACTGAACTTGGCGTCTCTCTGTCACATCCACCACGACTTTTGTGTGACAATCTTGGGGCCACTTTCATGTCAGCTAATCCAGTCATTGGCTCTCGTTCCAAGCACATTCACTTAGACTATTACTTTGTAAGAGAGCGTGTTGATGCTGGCCTCCTCAAAGTCGGTCATGTTGTTTCTGCAGATCAAGTGGCCGACATCTTCACTAAACCACTCAGCTCGTCTTCATTCGGTACTATACGGTCCAAGCTTCAAGTTCGGTCCCGTACTTGAGCTTGCCGGGGGGTATTATCTTGTAAATATCCTGTGAATCTTATCTTTCCATACTTGGTCAATCATATCTCTAGGATTGGGTGTTAGTGATTGATTGACCATATCTTTCATATTGTTGGGATTCTTCTCCCTCTTGTAACTATTAATATCCTTGCCTATGTATCATTGTTCTGCAGAGAAAGTAAATACAAAACCTATCTTGTGATTATACTTTCAAACATTATGCATTCATCAATTTTGTCAAGGAGGGGTCCTCAATCAAACATATTACTGTTCCTCTGTTCATATATATATATAGAGAGAGAGAGAGCACATCATCTCCCACAGCCGTTGGATTTTCATCCAACAGCTACGTCATTATGTGTACAATGCTAAACAGTGGTAAACAGTACCAAACAACAAAAGATAAATAGTATTAATAGCTATTAAATAATTATTTAACTACTATCATCAGACGTTCCTAGAAAACAATACTCTAGTTAAGGATGTCCCTAAATGACTTAAACCCATATATAGATATACTTCATGGTGTCAAACGGGCCGCAAGACGCCCTAAGACGGGTCCGGCCGTGTGCCGCCCCTAAAATGTGTCGTGGCTGACTTGCGACGCAAGTGTGGACCCCTAGAGCCGGTTAATGTGGCACCGCCTCTACATGGTGGGCCTTAGATGTCGCCGGACTGCCGCCCACGGAGCTTTAATTTTTAAAAAATCATTAAAATTTTATTAAAAAATCATTAAAAATCAGAAAAAAGAAGAAATAAAATCCAAAAATTTACTAAAAAAAGGAAAAACATATTAACTATTGAAAACTTATAAAATTTGTAAAAATTTACTTCAAGCCCAAATTTGGCGGCAAGAATATTGCTATAAATAAAAAAAATATTTTAAACAATAAAAAAAATTGCATGAGAAATATATCTAGTGTGGGAAACATAAGATTTTTGGAAAAATATAAGTTGATTTTATAAGTAATTAATATAAGTTGATTATTATTTTACTTATTTAGATTTTAATAAATCTTATATATATAGTATATATAAATGCACACATATGGTCCATTAATATAATATTAGATTTATTAGTATTTATTTTTGAAATGGTGTTTTATTAGTAATTAATGACAACTTTTATTGCCTTATTTGTCGATTTTATTTTAAATTATATTATATTAAATTCACAGTATTGTTAATATGATTTTATTCATAAAAATCTCATTTTTAGTTACCTTTGATGTGTACGATTTAGTTTTATATTTATTGATTTATGGTTTTAATGTTAGTATGAATAATAAATTAAATATAATTAATAATAATGATGTAAATCTATTGTAGCTTAGTGGTTAAGTTATTTGATTGAACTAAAAATAATGTAACTTTAAATTTAAATAATGTAACTAGATTTTTCTCAATAAGGATTTAATTGATTTGGCTAAACTTTAAATTTAAAGAATCTCTAGATCTAAATTCCTTATATTTAAATTTTTAGTTTGAGACAATATTTGAATTGATCAAGTTTCCAATATTTTAAATACCACTTTCCACTTAAAAATTAAATATAATATAATTTAAAATTTAAAATTAAAACAACCAATAAGGCAATAATTAAAACTTCTATTCATTACTAATAAAATGACCTAACATGCTAAATATAATATAATTTAAAATTTAAAATTTAAAATTAAACCAACCCGATATGGTAATAATTAAAACTTCTATTAATTATTAATACTCTCTCTTCTCTAACACTAATTATAAGTTTTCAATAATTAATTTCTTTTCCAAAATACTAATTATATTCCTCATGCTTCCATTTTTGTGTGTATGCAATATATATTTTAAAATTTTATAAAGTTTTTAAAAGTTTTCTTTTTGGGGGGTTTTAAATTGTTTTTGGTTTATTTGAAATTTTTGATGATTTGATCAATTTCATTAAGTTTTAGAATTTTTATAAGTTTTCCATAGTTTATATTTTTTTTCTATTTTTTTGAAATTTTCTAGATATATTTCTGATTTTTAATGATTTTTTTATGATTTTTTAATAATTTTTTAATAAATTTTAATGTTTTTTTTAAATAATGATCTCAGCCGTTGGATCATGATCCAACGGCTGAGATTAATGCGCCGGAGCGTGCCTGCCGGCCAGCTGCGTGCAAGCGGTCAGCGGGGAGACGCGCACGATACAGACGGGCCGTGCATAGGCACGCGGCCGTGCTGCTGTCCACACTGCAGCCTAGCACGGCCCATAACGGGCCGGGCCGTGCCGTGCCCGTGACGGCCCGGCCCGTTTGACACCTTGAGATATACTATACAAGTGGAACAATCCTGAAGGCTAGATCAGAGTTATACAAATAACTCAATAACTAATTAACAATTAGAGAAGGCTTCTCCTATATGCTAAGGAACTTTAAGTAAGTTCCCTAAAAGTGTTAGAAGGCTTTTGAGTGAACTGATTCTTTCTTGGATCATGATATGGAGAATTGTTGGCTATGAAGATGACGTTCATCTAGAGCCATCTTTGATAGCTGATTGATTTCTCTGGGAACTAGTTGAAACTCATCATTCCCCATCGAAATTCACTCATTGATCACATTTTTATATATTTTTTTCCTAAATTTGGCTATAAACAGTAATTAAAGTGAGTCCATGTTATCACGTGATATTCACATGCATTAAGCTGTTATCGGGTCCTCGGCCCTGGCCCAATTATATTTCGAAGTTTTATGAAGAAAAGTTACATATTAGAATAACTTTCTATTGATACCTAATAATCATAGTTTACATAGGATGATCAAATGAAGATAGTATTTCGAGAAATGAGAGGTTGATATAATATCATGGGATATTTAACGATTAGGTTTATATTATCATTTGTGTCTTTTTTTTATTTATAAATGTGACAAATTCCTAAAAACATATTGCCCGCGTGGTTTGAATCTTTAACATTTTCTTTTAAGAGGAAATGAACTAACTAATATTCCTTGTGAAATATATATATATATATATATATATATATATATATGTATAAAGAATCAAGTCATCAACTTAATATTATAAAAAATGGCATATAAATTATATTTTTTAATTAACTAACTAAAAAAATAAACCAGGACATGTATAATGATTTTATGAATTTTCAATTCTTTTATAATTAAAAAATTCTCAGTATAACACTCTTGTTTGGTATGATAGATGTGGGGGGAATTTTTTTTTTTTTTTTTTTTTTTTTTGAGACAAAGGGGATAAACCCAGTTTTGTTCAAGATAGAACATACACATACGATCTGCACCGCCCGAAGGTTTCAAAGCGAGGGCCGTCTTTTACCGTAAAGTGACTATTAATCCCAACGTAATTATCCAGGGTGTCTGCGCGTGGGCCACACCCTTTGGGTGACTCCACACCAGCGACTCACTCATCATTGAGAGGAGATTGAGCAAAGTTCTCACCTCGTGTGCAGAGGATCTTGTCGCTAGGCTGTTACACAAATACTTTTTAAAAGTAATTCTAAAAAAAAAAATTAGCAATAGTGAAATTAAATAATCTTGTCCACCATAACAGGACTTAAGAGAGACATAAACAAAACAGCATTCAATTATAGCACATGAATAGAAGACTATAGAGGAAACATCAATGGTGGTAGGATACAGAAATGAATAAAGATAGAAATAGGAAAATCTTTTGATCCATATAAAATTAATTAATTATCTAATAAACACTCCTTTCAAACATCTTCTCACAAGTTTTTTTCTTCTTCTAATTTTTCTAGAGTTATTGTTAAAAAAAAATTAAGGTGTGTTATGTGATAAGAAAATATCTAACAAAGTAAAACGAAAATTCCAAAAAATGACAGTTAGACCAATCATCATATACGTAAGCGAGTGTCTGACAACTAAAGTTCAACATATTCATAAGATAAATATGGCAGAAATAAGGATATTAAGGTGGATAAGTGGTCATATAAGATTGGACAAGATTAGAAATGAACACATCTGACACAAGGTACGTGCATGTTGCACCAATTGAAGATAAAATAAGAAAATGACGTTTAAAGTGGTTGGGATACGTTTGTCGTAGACCCCCAAATACTCCGATTTGAAAATTTGATAATTTAGTAATAAAAGGTAAGAAGAACGATAAAGATAGGTCTAGAATTACGTGGAGAGAAATAATGTCTAAAGACCTACATATATTGGATATTAAGTCGGATCTTACCTTAGATAGTGAAATATGGAGAAAGAGAATCCATATAACCGACCCATCTAGTATGAAATTAAGGCTTGTTTTTTTTTTTGGGTAATATATACGACAAGCAACTAAGAAACTAAGGACGTGCACAAGCATCGGTGAAGCAGACATGAGGGTGCGGCCCACACATACGTGGGCGCTAGGACCACTTGCAACAACCACTCACACTCCCAGAAATGTGTCATCGCCCGTGAATGGAACCCGAAATCTTTTGGTCATCAAATTGCTCATGGTAGATCGGTATACCAATGTAATTCACTTGTTGTAGATAGACTTGGTTGTTGTGATTGTAATGTTGAGGAATGCATAAGAGAAAGGCAATATAAAACTATAAAACTAAATTTTTATAGTAGAAGTATATATATGTGTGGCTGAAAAAATCAATAATTATAAATTATTCATTTAAAATTTTTTAATCAATATTAATAACTCAGGGTTAACTACTAGAGGGATAAAGAAGTATATATATATATATATATATATAGAGAGAGAGAGAGAGAGAGAGAGAGAGAGAGAAAGAGGGAGAGAGGAGTGTTACAGTGCGGCCGGCCGCAACTTGCAGCGGCCCGAATGATCAAAGGTATATATATATATATATAGATATAGATATTATGTGCACAATAACAAAGAGATAGATATCAGAGCAAGCAGAATGAGTGAAGCATAGTGGAGTGTAACTGAACAGAGTATACCGAATAAAGTTTAGCCCAAGTTTCACTTCGTGTGGTGTCGTGTGTCTATTTGCGTGGATCGAACAAAAGGCAATTGATCTAATAATTGAATTTCTTATTAGTGATAATTAGACAAAAAAGAAATGCATTGTATGATTATTTGTTTTTGTTCATTTCTATCGCTACAAAATGGTCTAAAAATGGTCTTTACCTAGGATGAGAACAGACCAACGATTAAATCTTGGATGGAAATTTCTTTTATCTATCACCATAGGTAATCTATCATTGACAACTTCTTTCCAACTTGCTTTTTTTTTCTTCTTTTTCTTTCAAGATCAATGGTTTGTTGGGCTGCTTCATGAAATTCAATTAATCTTTTTCTATTTCGATCATATCTACAAATCATGTTAATCCGGATTACTAACTCAATGGTAGAATACTCGGCTTGTAAGTAAGTCACAGTTAAATTAAAAGTTTAGTGTTCAATTGACAAAATTAAAACTTCATTACAGAAAAAATTCAAACTAAACTATTGTTGGGTTGTCTTCTCTGTATTTGGGTTCGACAAATAAATGGTCTTTTGGCCCATTGTTTGTTTAATGAAAAAAGAGAATTACAAAAATAAGACTTGCTAAAAACCAGGGAGAGAGAATAAAAGTAGTGGCTTATGGCTAGTACAACATGATAATGGCTGGTGCAACGTGATAAAGCGGTGAAACATTATTCATTGATGATCAAATTTGACTCGGTGAATCCTTGCGACAAACTCTTTGATGTAGATGATGCAGTAATATAATGCAATCAAATAACAAGAACAAGAGAGTTTACACAATAAGAATTTATGGTTTGGCGATGTGTTTAAATCTATGGGTGCAAATGGCAGAAATTTTACTATATTAAAATTAGAATTACATCATGTGTATTTAATATATTTATACTAAATTTTAAATATATGAAAATTATAAAATTATTTTCCGTACAGTATCGAGGTGGTGTTGCCCCCGCACCTCTAACCCTATTCAGAGTCCCCCGTATAGTAGTTGTTGTGAGCCGGCCACTTCACTGAGCATTTGTCTCTGTTTGTTATCAAGGCTTTCAAGAAATATAAGGCATCTAGTTTAACACTCTTCATATCTACCTATCTTGTTTCTCAATTTGACTTCTCTAGAGTGATTCTCCTAAATACCCACGTGTGACATGAATTTTCAATTTGTTGCTAGATTGTGAAAACAATCTTATGGATAGATGATTTGAACTTTATTGATTAGCCAAAATCATTGATATCTTGATGATTGTGAACCTCTCTAATGTAAGGAGACCTTTATATAATCCATTATTGTTTTGGGGCATGTATGTTAAATTGACAACATGTTGCATTTTTATAGCTCAAAATAGAAAAAATACTATAATGTTCCCACTAGAGTTGTGTTTTTATTTTTATGTGCTTTCTTTTTTATTTATATTTAAAAGTAAATGAGTCAATCCAATAATGAGATGTAAATGAACTCTTCATTTTTAATACATTTTGATTCAATTGAGTTCCACTCCCTCCATCATTCACACCATTTGATTTAGGTTTGAACTAAAGAACCCAATCATTCTCTTCGTTCCTTTTTGCGCTCTTTACCCTTGTCTTGTATGTCTTTTCAATGTCAATAAATTAATCATCCAACCCATGTTGGGATGTAAATAAAGTCCCACATTAACTATTAATAAAAAAAATAAAAAGGTTTATAAAAAATACACACATCTAAAAACAAAATTATAAGGGTTTAGATCAAATGGGCGATATCATACTAATGTGTGTGCATGATACTCCTAAGTAGCCCAACAACACAACATTTTTGTTGTAATTTATTAGGGTAAATTATCTAAATAGTCACTCAACTATTCGATCATTCCTATTTATGTCACCAAACTATAAAAAATTTCTATTTGGTACCCTAATTTTAGTTTTACGTTCAATTGGGTCGCCCATCGTCACGCCGTTAACGGCAGACTGACGTGGCATGACACGTCACTAAACATGTACCATATCAGCTATAACATGTGGCCAATTTTTTATAGGGTAAATTACCTAAATAGTCACCAAACTATTCGATCATTCTTATTTGAGTCACCAAACTATAAAAAATTGACCACATGTTGTGATTGACATGACCGTATTACTGGCGATGTCATGTACCACGCCAGCCGGATTAATGCGTGGCGATGGGTAAGAATTGAGCGTAAAATTAAAATTAAAATTAGGGTACCAAATTAAAATTTTATATAATTTGGTGACTCAAATAGGAATGATAGAATAGTTGGGTGACCATTTAATTTACCCTTTAATTTATTATAATAATAAATAATTTTTAAATAAAACGACAAGCACCATCTGAGCCTTTGCACCCTCACTTTGTAAAAGCAGAGATTTGATCATGAATTATTTTTTAGAGAATCTTAATCTCTTAACAAGAAATCTGGTACCAATATATCATTGTAATTGTTGATTATTAGAATTTGATTTTCTTTGTATAATAACACTAGTACAAGAAGTTCACAAGCATCATCAAGACGACAAGTTGGCAGGCATCATCAAGAGCATCGAGGAATAGATCTTTGTTGTGATATAACTCCACATCCCACGTCACTGCAAACGTCATCCTTGTATTTTTTTTTTCCAAGTAATTAGGTAGGAGAAAAAAAAACACAAGAAAATTTTAAAAATTACTGATTGTTTTTTACTACTCCAAGCTTCATACTTTCTACACAAAATATGGAAAAATCTTCACTATACTGTTTTTTTTTGTCAACTATTATCCTAAATTCAAGATGATATTTATTTAATAAAATCACCCACACGTGTTGATGAAGATTTGAGTGCTTCAAGTGATGAGGGAGAGATCGACTTTGATTGATGAATCTTCTGCTTCGTTTCTTCAACTCCGCAGAATCAACCTCTTTTCTAGAAATTAGCTTTCAAAGATTGAACTTCGCGAGGAAAAGGAGTTTTGGAGAAAGAAAATCTATGCGCCCATACCCGGTAGAGCCTCCGACACTTAAATCAGGGACTCATAAAAGGGAAAGAGAGGAGGAAGGAAGTGAAAAAGATCAAAGTCATAAAGAGAGATGCTCCAACTAGCGATCAATCTCAGTGGAATCCAAATTACCTTCTTTATGAGGCGAGGACCTTTTTATTTATAGTAAGACCGTTATCTACTAGTTTTCAGTGTTTTCTAGAATTCATCCTTCATTGTTGGATGACCAGGCTATTATTGTGACAGTTGAGCTCTTATCTCAAGGCTTATAATCATATCATGTGTCTTAGATAAATTTCATCCATAAATAAATGTTATATATATATATATATATATGACCCTCACATGGCCTGGATCCCAAAAGGAGCCGTCATACAGCCCATGTTAGGGTAAGTGCATCATCCCTCAACGACAAAAGGGTCTCCCGGATCATATCTCATGATGATGGATAAGACCCTTAAAAGGTGATGGGACGGGCCCAATTCCCAACGAACTCCCAGTGCATAAAGAGAGAAGACCTTAGAGGAAAGAGAGTAAGCTTATTATGATTAACAGATACACTACTCCTCTTCTACATCTGCTTCCATCTCTTCTCCAGTGACCCCTCGGCTAATTTAACCGTCGGAGCAAGCTTGAGTATGCATCTAGGCCCTCCCCTCTCTTTCATTGGTGTCAGTTCTTGTCTCTTTTCAAGTACTGAACCACCGAGGCACCGAGTGGACACCTTCGACACCAACTCCAACCGTGAAGAGAATTTTATAAGTTGGCTTGAACCAGAAGCAACCTCAACTTTAGTCGGTTTTTTACACTATATATATGACAACCTGGTGTTACAAAGCTTCCGCTATGTGCGACCCGTACAGGTTTGAGGAAGGGTCAGATCACTTGGATTTATTATGTGTAATCTTATCTGTTTTTTTTTTTATAAGAGCACTTCCACCGCGCGGGTGGAAGTGCAGGCAAAGTGCCTGGCACTTTGCATCTTAAAAGATGTGGGCACCGCGCCACGGATTGCCGGGGCAACTGCGGTCCTCCCACGCTGACCAAGTAAGCGCTTCGAAAGTTTGCCCAGCGCTTGGACCCGCAAATTGATGGTGGGGCCCACTTTTTTTATTTTTATTATTTATAAAATTGTTTTTTAAATACTAATTAGTTAGATTATGAGATTTTTATATATGGAGTATTAGATTAGTGATTTTTTTAAACCATGAGTGAATTTTTTTAAAAAATAAGGATTAGTTAAATTAGAATATACAACATGAATTATTATTTTTAAAAAAATTAAACAATGGATAAAGTTTTTTATGGTATATATATATATATATATATATATATATATATATTATAAAATCTGTTTATATTTATAAAATTGTTATGCATTAGTTTTTTAAAAAAATCTTCTATTTTTTAATTTTTTAATTTTTTCATCTTAAATTTATGAATTTGTTTAGATATGGATAATTAGTAGATAATTTTTTACATATGAATAATTAGTAGATAATTAAATATTTCTGGCCACATATTTTAGATATCTTCCTATTTTTAGATTATCAAGTTTAATTAATATACTTCATTACAATTATATAATTAATATATTTTCATTTTAATTAATATACTAGTTTTGTTTTAATTAATGTCCTTAATTACAATACAAATAAGACATTAATTATAAATAAAAACTATCATTTAATCAACTAAAAATATAAAAAAATATATATATATGAATAGTGATTGCCCGGGCAATTGAAGGTTTGGGGTGTATGAATTTTTTTGGTTGAGTGGATTGCCAAGGCAATTCTTGCCCGAGCAATTGAGGGAGAGAGGTGGAAGTGCTCTAAGAGACTATTTTCACGACGTGAACTTGGGTCACATTATCGTTGTGTGAAGTTCTCCTTCTAACACTATATATATAAACAATTTTTTTAAAAGACTAATTTACCCTTCTCTCATGAGGAATAAAAAGAGATAGAATAGGGTTAAAATTGTCATTTCCATGGAATTTTCATATTGTAAATATAAATAAGATAGAACGAACGCAATGGATAGACATCAGTGCCAAGCTTATCCAAGCTAGCAAGCAGCCATGGCTGAACTCCAAGAGCAGCACATCCTGGTAGCCACTTTCCCAGGCCAAGGCCACATCAACCCCGCCCTCCACCTCGCCAAACGCCTCGCCCGCTTCCCCTCCACCCACGTCACCTTCTCCACCACCATCTCCGGCCACCGCCGCATGTTCCCCTCCTCCTCCTCCGAAGAACTCCACCACAACCTCCTCACCTTCGCCCCCTTCTCCGACGGCCATGACTCCGAAATCACCAGATCCAACACCTCCTTCTCCGACTACTTCTCCGTCTTCAACCGCCTCGCCCCTCTCAGCCTCTCCGCCATCCTCCGCTCCTTCGCCGCCCGCGGCCGCCCGGTCACCTCCATCCTCTACACCATCCTCCTCCCTTGGGCCGCCGACGTCGCGCGCGACCTCTCCATTCCTTCACACCTCTACTGGATCCAAGCCTCCACCGTCTTCTCCACCTACCAGCACTACCTCCACGAGACCACTCTCGTCGCCGCCCACGTCGACGAGCCTCACTTCACCCTCAGCTTCCCTAACCTGAAACCATCTCTCCAAATCCGTGACTTGCCTTCGTTCTTCACCATGCCTCCAGACCATCCATTCTACCCCATCTTTGAGACTCTAATGGCGGTGTTTGATAGACTAGAAGGTGAGAGAAGAAGAGGTTATAAACCTAAGGTGCTTGTGAATAGCTTTCATGCATTGGAACCGGACGTGAGTGTGGAGGAGGTGGAGTTGGTGCCAATAGGGCCGCTGCTGCCGGTGTTGTTTGAAGATCATGAAGTGGAAGGAGGGAACCTTTTTAGGGTTGATGAGAAGGAGTACATGGAGTGGTTGGACATGAAGGAGGAGGGATCAGTGGTTTATATATCGTTTGGGAGCTTCTCATTGATGAAGAAGGAGCAGGTGGAGGAGATGGTGAGAGGGTTGAAGGAGAGCAAGAGGCCATTTCTTTGGGTTGTGAGGAAGGAGAATGGAGGAGGAGGAGTTGAGATTGAAGAAGGAGATGATGGGATGGTGGTGGAGTGGTGTGATCAAGTGAGAGTGCTGGCGCACAGGGCGGTGGGGTGCTTTGTCACGCACTGTGGATGGAACTCGACGCTGGAGAGCTTGGTGTGCGGCGTGCCGATGGTGGCCGTGCCGCAGTGGACAGATCAGTGTACGAATGCGAAGTTGGTGGAGAGTTTGTGGGGGTGTGGTGTGAGGAGTGAGGTTGATGGAGATGGTGTGCTTCAAGGTGTGGAGCTTGTGAGGTGTTTGGAGTTGGTGATGGGGGAAGGAAAGAAGGGGGTGGAGATTAGGAATAAGGCTAAGGTTTGGAGAGATAAGGCTTTGGAAGCTGTGGCTGAAGGTGGATCTTCTGATGTTAATCTCAAGGCTTTTGTTGATGAGATTAAGATCAAGGAGTTGATTAAGTAGATTAATTAGTCTTTATTTTTATTTTATTTTTTTGAATTGGTATGTTATTCTCCATGTTTTATGATGATGTAAACCTTAATTTAGGTATGTTGTGGGGAAAAATTCGACCATATGCATACATGTGGCATGATCTTAAAGGCCGGCGATGGCTTGGGGCATAATTTACCCGCAATGGACCCTTGAACATACAAAGAAGATAAAGTAAAGAAAGAGGGGGCTCCGGAGTCCGGACATTGCTTCCCTAATCTCTCTCTCCTTCCCCGGACTCATCATTCACTCTAGAGAGAATCATTTTCCCATCTCATCTTCTCCACCTCCTCTTCCTTTCATCAAGTTTATTGACTTGATTGTTGGAGGGTCCGTGAATAGATCCTTAGACTTCCATTGCAAGGCTGCAATTCAGAGTTCACTTCTCTCAAAGCGGTGCTCACTCTGGCGAGCCCGTGGCTGTAGATCAGTTTCCCCTCACATTTTTTGGAATTGTCTTCTTCATCGAATCCCACCAAGTTGATCTCTATTCACACCAATCCCAAGGGCACCCGGATTTTTGGTTTTTGGCATCAACAAAATACATTATCTTATTCTCTAAACTCTAAACCATAAAACTATAATTTACATATTTGTGATGAGATACAATATATTATATAACCCCACAAATACAAATGATATGGGTGAAGTAGAATAAGACACGTGGCCTTAACTTAGGCATACACGTGGAGAAATCCAAGATGCACATCCATGTGATGCCAATCCCTAGATCAAATGTCCCTTCTGGGCAACACAATTGGCAGGGTCAATCAAACAGTTGGCAGAGTCAATCAACATGGGATAATGGCGAGAAATCCGAGGCAAACCGTTAGGCATCAACGACAGGATCCAAGATACGAAAATGGCCTCAACGAACAAGGATAAAAGGGGAAAAAGAAAGATAGGAAGGGCTCGACCAAAAAAAAAAACACTTCACTCTCTCCAGTTTATTTCCTCCACTAACTTTCGAAAGCATGGAGCTATCCACAGGTGGCGTGTCCTCGAAAGCTTCGTCCTTTTCCCTTATGCGGTGGTTGACTTCTCCTGGGCTGACCATTTAAGTCCCAACATCAAATAAATTTTAACCGTTGATCAAAGATCGAGCTCAATCTCAAGGAGAAGTCGATTTTCGCATCAACAACAAACATTTATACCATAGTAACACCACAATCTACACACTTCTCTCCTTCATTTTTTTGGGGCAAAAGGTACTATTGGTCCCCTTACTATATTACTTTGTTCATTTCCAATCTTGTACTTTAAAATTGTTCAACACGGTTCATGTACTTTGTGTATTTTGTTCAATATAGTCCATTTTGCTGATATGACAGTTGATTTGGCATACGAATGAAATACAACATTTTCTTCTAATTTTTTTTATTTCCACCTGGCTGTATTATGCTGACGTGTCTATATTCACAGGCGTATATGCTGAAGTGGCAACCCATGTGGTTGTCCACGTCAGCATTTAAAAAAAAAACTAAAAATAAATGGGTAATGCATGCTGAAGCGGTTGCCACGTCAGCTTTTCAAAAAAAAATTAAAAAAAAAACTGATTTTTTTTTATTTTCACCAACAAAAAAAAATGTGAAACGTCATCTTTTCACATTTTTATATTTAAAAAACTGTTTTTTTTTTCACCAACAAATAAATGTGAAAAGCTGACATGGCATGCTGACGTGGCTGCCACACCAACATGTCACATTAGCTTTTCACATTATTAAAAAAAAAATAATAATTATTTTCACCAACGGAAAAAATTGAAAAGCTGTTGTGGCATGTGATGGGGCCACCATGTCAGCTTTCAAATGTTTTTATTTTCAAAATATACTATTTTTTTTCACCAACAAATTTGTTTTTGAAAAGCTGACATGGCAGTTGCTACATCAGCATATATTACCCATTTATTTTAAGTTTTTTTAAAAAATATTGACGTGGCTGTCTACATCAGCATACTCACCCGTGAATATAGCCACGTCAACAATATACACCCAGGTGGAAATAAAAAAAAATCAGAAAAAAAACTTGTATTTCATTCATATGTCAAATTCGCTACCACGTAAGTAAAAATAAACTGTATTGAACCAAATACACAAAATACAAGACCGTATTGAAACATTTTGAAAGTACATAACTGGAAACGAACAAAGTGATATAGTACAGGGACCATTAGTAGCTTTTGCTTTTTTTTACGAGGACAAAGAATTGATAAATGCTTACATATATATAGTTATCTATCTATATTATTAAGCGGGAATAAATAAATCATTTATAGATAATTTTAATTTTAAAATTTAAGAAAATAAGAAAATAAGATTCGTACTTTCAATTTTTTTTAAAATTTTAAATTTTAAATTTTAAAAATCATAGTTTGTAACCAGTTATCATGTTTTAATAGTCGTTAACTGATGCATCTAATTCAAACTCTAAGTAACTGAAATTGATGCACTTCATTGCATCCGTGTGTCTTTATTCCCCGAGACCAAAAAATATTTAATTGTACAACAACCTTTGTCCACTCCATGTCACTAAAGCTGTAAATAAGCTCGGGTCATTAATCAAATGGTAACGTATTAGAAGATAGTGCACCAAAGTCCTTGATGATTCAAACTCTATACTTAGTAACTGAAATTGATTGTACAACCACCTTTGTCAATAAATTTGTTTCTATGTAGGAACATAAATTAAAACGTTAGGAACACGTTGGTCTAACTTTTTCCTAAACTACAAACCGGCCCGTTCATTTGCAAGTAGGTGTTGGGGGAAATGGGAAAGTGACCCACTTCGATCACTTTTGACGTTTCTTTCATCGAAAATGACACTTGATATCCGCTACTATAGTGTTGTGTTACCAACTTACATCGTAGTTGAGAACTATATTGTGTCCTCACACTTCGATAGAAATTAACACCAGAAGTGTCAACTTTCGTCCACTTCGAAAAAACTGGGACTTCCGTTCACTTTGCCCGCTTTTAAACTTTCAGGCACTTTTGTGCAAATGAACAGCTTTTAAACACTTGTTTGTTTTGAGTTCTATATAATAATAATATTAATAACAATAATATTAATAATAATTTTTTAATTTTTTAATAATTTATTTAAATAAAAAATTACCTATTAGGACATTAGAAAAGGAGGACTTAAATAAAATATTAAAAAATAATAAATAAAAAACCTCGGCCATACAAGGACGAGATATAGATCTAGCATTAATGCGTACAACACAAGATCTAGACGTCCATGTTCCCTTGCTTTTTTGTGGGTTGTGATACTAAATTAGTTTTAAAATAAATAATTTTTTTTAACTTCGTAGTTTACTTCAAATTTCTCTTTATACCTTAATCTTTTTATTTTTATTTTCAATTATACGTAATATATTTATAAATTCATTGTAATATTAACTCTCTGTTTATTTTTTAATTAATTAGATGTTACTTACTAATTTGCTTTTATTTGTGGTGTGATTATGTGACATAATATCATGCGTGACCACATGCAAAAACCAAAAATAAAAAAACAGTTATTAATTGGTTTGATCCAAATCAAAATCATTTTTTTTTTTATCTTGGTGACATATAGGTCCGAATCACATTTATTTTACATCATTCATGTGAGCTGTTTTGGATTATTGGAGTATGTAGCTCATATTTGTTATGTGCACCGAATAAAGTTAGGGGTGCGGGGGCAACATCCCCATGATATAGTACGGTATGGAGTATATTTTTGTAATTTCTGTACATCCAAATTAGTATAAATACATATGATATAACCTGATTTGATAAATAGTGAATTAATTTCTGCAGCTTGCTCCCGTGGATGTAGGCACATCGCCGAACCATGTAAATTCTCTTTGTGTATTTTTCTCTTGTTCTTATTGTTTGATTTCATTATTTTACTGCACCATCCACGACAGTTTCCACCTTAGCTTCTAACTCTATCTGAGGAGACATTGAACCAGAGAGGCAAATACATCAGTCTAGGTGTTGCAGTTCTGTTTTTGGGACTGCTTGTTTGTCTACCTTGCCCTTTTCCTTTCTCTACTGAGGGAACTACTTTTGGCTTTTGAAACTCTGATGAAGATGAGTTTTGAATCGGTTTGGCCCTTCTAGATTCCTTTTGGCGAATTTATCAGGGTGTGTGTGCATATGTGATGTTTTGTCTCAGAAGTTTAATTGTTCTGTTCATAATATAATATGAATGGATGAGTAACAGATGCAATTATGATTGATTTAATTGATTTTAATCAGAATGAATATTTGAAATTTTAAAAATATAAATTATCTTTTTTAAAAATAAATTTGATTAAAATCTTTTTTTTAAGAGAATATTGTTTGCATACCCCTCCAAATCCATATATTTGCTGAAATACCCCTTTAAAAATGCAATTTGCTTGCATACCCTCTAAAAACTAATTTTTTGCTTATATACCCTCACAAGTTAGTTACCGTTAGTCACGTTAGTTTTTCAAAATTAACTATAGTTTAAAGTTAACCATGATTGAAAAATTACACAATTACCCTCATTTTTAATAATTTTGACTTCCAACCCTACTTTCTAATCTATAAAATAAATAATATCTATAAAAATTTTTAAAAAAAATTAGAGGGGTATATAAGCAAACCCAATTTAGTAATTTGCCCCCATTCCATCCATTGATTTAACACCGTCAGGGGGCAACTTAACCATAGGGGCATATAAGCAAAAATAGTTTATTTACGGGGGTATGCAAGCAAATAGCATTTTTACGTGGACAAACCACTTGAAGCACATCTAAGACGTGGTTTTGAACCCTCTAATGCTTTTTGCCATTTTAAATAATTTGTTTTCTTTTGTTCCTCTATGTCAAAGGCGCATGTGGAATGTCTTTAAAATCATCACCCTCCTATGTTTCTTGCTATGGCTCCTACAGCGGCTCCTGCGTTGGTGCTTCCTATTAGAAGTCAGCCTTCATTATGGATTCCATCTGCACAAGTTTGGCCTATTTAGTCGCGTGTTATACATCAAACCAAGATAATATTAGGAATACAATATTATAGATTAGTTTTGTGAAAATATGTTGTTTGTTCGAAAAACGTTTATGATTGTGTTCCATTATGTGGTCAAGAAAACCACTATAACCATCAAGTTCCATCCTCTCCTTTGTGAACTTTTTTTGATGAGGTTGTTATTGCTCCATAGATCTTTATCAATTAGGGCATTTCTTTTGTTCTGAACAAGAAGCAGTAGTGTTCCAACTATTATTGTTAGGGTAGGGAACCTTTCTACATGGTTTTCTGCAGATATTTGTTAAGCATTGGATGAAAAAGTTTTCCAATAAAATGCCTTGAAAGAGATGTTCTGTCAGGAATAAAAGTGCAAAATGGCCAACAACGTTAAAACCAAAAAACTTGTGTCTGCTGCCTGGCCCAATTTGCAGTCCGCTGGAAATACTGGAAATAGATTTCCAAAGTTCAGCATGCAAAACAGAACACTTCAATTGAAGGCTCCAACCACCATCAAGTACCATTCATTTTAAATTGCTACAACATATCTATACAATTTACATTTTGATTTGTTTGCTTTCCATGAGATGTAAGGCTGACGACCAATCGGGAGAAGAGAGATTCAAAGACCTGTTTGTGCTTGTATCACGGTTATACTTTGCGTGAGCTAGATGGGTTTGCTAGGGGTCGGAAAGAACAGAATCACTCCATGTGAGCATAAAATCTCGTATAGCATCAGGTAAATCTGGTCATATGAGCCAAGAATTGCAGGCATGTCAAGAAACTCATACTTTTTTGCAACTAGCAACAGAGAAAGGAACAAGACATCTCACCTCGCAGGACCTCCAATGCAACTGAGGGTATATCAATGTCATCTTCAACTAATCTATATGCGTCAAAAAGCTGTAATTGAAAACCAATAAATTAGTAATCCAGGAACTTTATGCATTTACTGCTCAGTTACAATAACAAATGATACATGTTTGACAACCTAAAGTACTTCGTCTGCCATATTAGATTCCATACAACTTTATATGATGTATATGGAAATATTTTATACCTCTTGAATGTGAAGCCTGGAGTCTTCCGTAAGAGCCATAATAAGTTGTCGTCGAATACCAGCATCAATCAAGAATGTGCGTGCTCCATCTTTGATAGTGTCTGTAAGGTCCAGTTTCTTTTGGACTTGCCAATCTCTGGAATTTTGCCTGGACAACTTGGAGTACTGACTGTGAGACAATTCATACAAAGTCGAATATACTACATGAGCCACAATTTATGCCACTCACTTGTTTTTCACTTGCAATGCTGGGTTATTGTTCATCTTAGCCACATTTTCCTTAGCAAGAACTATGAGATTTTCTAGTCTTTTCCACTGGAAAACTCCATCCTTGAACAGAACCTGCATAAATAAAAAAATAAGACGAACATTCTATAACAAAGAATAGTATGCATAATAGTATGACATACAAAATTTACAGCTCTCGATTGGGGAGTAAGAAACTTTATAAAATAAAAAATATAAAAAATAAATGCTGGAATAAAAACTGCAGAGGATATTCCAAAATTAATGTGGATGGAAATGATAGGGGTGTTATTAATGCATAGGATACAAACTCAGAGATGATGCTGGATACTAATGAGTGATTGAACCTAAATATTTTCACCGGGGGGTATGCTGGGACTGCGGTTTTCTATGAGGTTCTAACAAATGCAATTATACCAAAACCAACAAAATTGTCCATTTTTGGAATAATGTATGCAAATTACCAAACTAATATTGTCAAAGTCCTCCGAATTTTGGCTGGACACAATTGCCACAGCAGAGAAAGACTTCAGAGAGCTGAAAGAATGACTGCATGAGCACATCCCCCATTGTTTTCCTTCAGTTTTTTTACTTTAAGGACTCCGGTATCCTAGTCTCTTCATTATTAAGATTTAAATATAAGTTTTGTCAAAATAAATCAAACATCATGTGATAATCTTCGACAGCTCACTTTTGACTTAACTACATTAATCGGGACTATATAATGTCTAAAAGTTAAAGAGTAACTAATAAATCATCATCAGTGAACACATACACGTGACATAATGTTGAGGACAACCCAATCAAAGAGATAAGTATCATTCGTAAGAGACCTGAATGAGGCGTTCACGGAGTGCAGGATTTGGATCTGTTAGAAGACGTTTTGCAACATATGGATATGCAACCTGCAATTATTATTTGTAACATAAGCGGTGAATAAAAACTCAGATGATTAAATACTTACAGAACTCAACAAAAAGATACGCCAAGGAAAATAGATGGCAAGAGAAACCAACATGAAGCTGTTAGTTTCGTTGGTACCATCTTAATGTTTTTCATAAATCATTCGACATATTAAAACATTAACACATGCCAAGGATATTTACCTCAAGAAATTTAAAATCTGGCTCAAGTGTGAAACAAATGCCTTCTTGTGTTAACAAAGACCGAATTACCAGCGAAAACCTTTCTGGAATACGAATAGGGTACTGATAGACAAGCTGATTGAACTTCCCTGCAGAACTTGGCATTGTAAAAATTTCTAAGAAAGTCTAAAGAAATGTTGAAATTTATGAACGGATGAACAAGTCATTCAGAGGGAACCTAAAAGGTATATGCTTTCAAACAAAAAGATAAAGGCATAAAATAACAAATGTGCTATTGCAGATCAATGTACATATATGATTGTAAATGTTGTAATTTGATTGAAGTCTGTATTTATAGCATCTTATTTCTCTTAACTTTTATGCATGTCTTCTCTTTATTTCATGTATAATAGCACTTTATGTAGTACTAGGGCATCACCAAAGTTCTTTCGCAATAATATATGGTCTAATGGGTGCATGAATTTCAGTTGAGTCAGATTTTGGCCCTTGCGACCAAACCGCATAAGATACCAAGGAGATTGACACTCAAACTTTTCTTGTTCAAGGATCCAGTTTCTTGGTTAGATACATAGTTAGCCCATCACCATATCAAAAGATCAAAGTGCCTCCTAAATAAACAACAACTACAACAACAACAACATAAATAAATAAATAAATAATTAATTTATATATAAATAACATTAACATAAAAAAATAAAAACATTAAAAAGAAAAGAAAGCCAGTAAAGAGATTGAAGTTTCATTCTTCATTTATTCTATTTCTATGCATATTTTTTTGCCCGTAAACCTCCTTCCAGAGCATATAATTGACATTTTTGAGTATTCAAGACATAACAGATAAAGGCAACCTTTACATATAAATATGTAAGCACTGGCCCAGAACACCTGTTGTAAACTAAGCCAAGCCATTACATTTTTGAGTATCTCTAATATATACTTTTTTTAAAGCCAAGCCACCCCATAACATTATTCTAAGATGTTTAATAGTTAAATAGTTTCCCTTCCCGGAAGACCAAGCTGCACAAAAATGCAAATAAGAACCCCCAAACGTCATCTCAGTCAACAATATTTCCAATTTGCATAGAACTCCTTAAACTGCACTAACATAAATTACCTAAATACATATGCATTTTCCTCTGTATCCTCTGTTACAGGGAGGAAGTAATAATAATAGAGATGGTTTTAGGAAGTTCCACATAAAACTACTGCTTTCCTTGTTTTGCATAAATATGGAAGATTTCAGGTAATATGTTGGAATTAATCTAATCATACCAGTGACGCTCCGAAAATTGAAGTCAGACAATCCTTTTCCAGAAGAATTCTGCCAAATTGCTTCTAAAGCTGGAATAATAGGCGAGACATCAGTCCCACTCGCAAGAAAACCAAGCCTGGTGAAGTCATTTGCCATCTCAACATAATCCTCATTCACAGCATGAACAACCGCATCTATCAGAATTTGTTTGTTTTGCTGAAATTAAAAAATAAATAAATAAACAAAGGAGAGTCAAGGATGTATTATTTTTGGTCACAAATGAAAATAAATGATATTTTAACTGAATTCTAATGAGGATTGTGTAATAAAAGGTGTGGGCGTGGGTGTGGGTCGAGAAAGAAAAAATACTTCACTATATAACCTTGTAATTGCAAATGACTGTTATGTGTAAACAGTTTAGATTCCAAGGAAGCATAAATGTGTCTATAAATGGTTGTTTATGAAATCTTTCAATGGCCTAGTATACTGACAAATGCAATAAATTACACAAAAAGAGCAGTATAACTTCATGGAGAGCATCATATTTCCTGCATATGCGACCAAAAACTACCATATGCATGTACCAACCTATTTGATACTAATCATGGGTGTCATCCGGAACATAACCTTATGTAGTTGAGGTGAGAATTATCATGCCATTATCAGCCATATTTACATTGTTTTTCTCCTTTTAAGATTCATGAGTTTCAAAATATAGATTTTAAGGCAAAATCCGCTTGGTCAAAAGAGAATTAGTTACAAGTAGTTTATAGTTAATTACTTGGATGATTTTTTCAATGTAGTGATCCATCTTGTGCCACAAAATGCCTGATCAATGGAGCCATGTGCTTTAACTAAAAAGTGAAAGCATCAAACTTTTGTTGGACAATCATGTTATAGCTTTGACAATGCAACCCTACATACATTCAAAGGTCGAGTGTCATGTAAGTACAAAACAATAAACCATTTCGCAAAATCAAATTTAAATTTTGCTTCTATATGCATACAAAGCCATAACTTCGTCAACTTGATTTCATAATCTTTATCAATATCTTATCCTTTCCAATCATCTAGTTAGTTTGATCTTTATCCTTAGTGTGTGTAAACCATTACTTCGCAAAATCAAATTTTAATTTTGCTTCTATATGTATACAAAGCCATAACCATAACTTTGTCAACTTGATTTCATAATCTTTATGTGTGTGGGTGAGTGTGTTGTAAGTCTGTAAAGAGTGGGGGAAGGTAATAAGAAATCTGCTTTTCAACAACATCCACGAGGACCATTAGCATGAACACAATCAGAACCACAACCAGTTAGCTACAATGCCTCAACAATACCATTTTCTCCTATAGAAGATCTTTCCATTGAATGGGATTGTACCAAAAAATTTGCCAAATTATGTTACTTATCCAACAACATCTAGAGTAAATCACATTGTTGAACATATGTAGTTAAAGTAGCCTAGAATTCGGTTATAGTAAAACAAACACATATATATTCCATCTCAGGGGAGTACATCATCATTGATTGTCAATATAGCATACTGAAAACCATAGCCTAGAAGAGAAAAGATCAGAGAAAACTTTTTACTAAGTTCAACTTCCATAGTTGTTGTGTTTACATATGACAATGCACAAAATAGTAGCACCATTAACCAATCTTAAAGCAGAACTAACCTGACTAAGCACAGCCACGTTCCCAAAATCAACATAAGCAATACGACCATCACGCATGGCAAATATATTTCCAGGATGTGGGTCACCATGAAATAATCCAAACTCTAGCAATTGTCTCAAAGCAGCACTTACACCAACAGTTAGAAAACCATTTACATCAATCCCTGCTTCTTTAATAGCCTGCTTTTCATAGCATTAGTGTAAATAACTTTGTGAAGCAGTCCTCCAATACCAAGCATAAGTATTGAAGCACACCATCATCAATGAACGGACACAAGGCCCCAATTTACAACATAACTTTTACCAAATTAATTCTCATAATTTTTTAGATATTCTACTGAATACATAAATAACATCTTCAACTTATCTTTCTACATGTAAAATGCAAACTCAACCCAGGAAAATAGTATTGATGATGTCTACTGAAAGTATCACAAACAAGTCTAGGATGGTGTTTATGATAAGAGTATCCTAACCTGTGGATTAGTGCATCGTATTCCATCAATCCATTCCATTACTAAAACACGTGAGCCCGAAAGCTGCTTATAAACTTGAGGAATCTTGACAGTTGGATCACTTTTAAAATTCTCTAAGAAATCCTCAATATTTCGGGCCTCCTACATCAAAGAACAAGAATATTAAACCAGACATGCAAGTGAAGATAACACAAACAAACTCAACTGTTGTATTGCCTATTTTTATTGGTTTTCAAGCAATTGAACATTGACACATGTTTTGTAGACTAGCTAAACAAGTGAAGGTATATGTGAACTGATCAAAGTCTATGGCATATCTTTTTAAACAGGAAAGAGCGAGTTAAATATTTTTGCTATTTATTTTGTCGAATGATGCTATATGCATAAGCTATATAAATCAAAGATTGGGAAGTCAATACCAGGGTGTAGTCAAGCTCTTCCAGAAGTTTTTCCCCAAACTCATCAACAATGAGCTCTGCATTGCAACCAAGTTTTTGCAGACTGATTCCATTTAAAAATGATGCCAGGGTACGGAACAAAAACAGATCACGGTAGATTATCGGTTCTATTCCAGGTCTTTGTACCTATGCACATAAAATTATGTCTGGCTTCATGATAAATCAATAAACAAAATGATGTGGTGAGACTGATCATTATGCATGAACTACCAGAGAATGGGGCAACAACAAACATTTCCAAGCATGACAAGTATAGTAGAACAAGATAAGACGGAAGAAATGCATGACTATATTAACATCAATAACACTCTCAGTGTCCCCAATTTATACAAAACACCAAACATAAAAAAGTTTAACAATGCATTATTTTGTGTGGAATTAATGCGATTATATCCTTAAGTGGAACGGATCTGATTGTTACCGATAAATTTGTTAAAAATGAAAGAATGTGCTTTCATATAAACATTTAGCATCAGACATACGAAATTAGCTACAATGATACGAATTCAAGTCAGCTACAATCTTACAACCTTGATGGCAACATCCTCTCCTGTTTCACGTAGGGTGGCGCGGTAAACTTGGCCCAAACTTGCCGCAGCTATAGTTTGTGGTGAAATCTTGCTGAATATCTTCTCAAGAGGTTGCCCCAATTCATCTTCAATAATGGCAAAGGCTACCTACACAGTCAGTGAACATTGTCTCAAGGTTGCTTAGCGTGCCATTTTGAATCCCATTAAGATAGAGACACAAGAAAGAAGTTTTAGATTGTGTGGAGTAAACCTGATTGGGGAAAGGGGGGACGTCATCTTGGAGGATGCAAAGTTCGTTCATATAATCCTCTCGGATTATGTCCGGTCTGTTGGCTAGAACCTATGTTTTATCATATATAAACATCAATGTGAGCATGGACAAGAAGAATGGGTTGGGCATTAACAAAAGACAACACCAACCTGGCCTGCTTTGATGAAAGATGGTCCGAGATCACACAAGAGGTTATGGAGTTGGCCTTGTGTAAGGGACAACCTCCCTCCTCATCACGACCAACAAAGAAGTCGTAGGTGAGGGCAGACCAGTATAGGCCCAAATTCCAAACAATCTCGACACCACGGCCGATCAAAGACAGGATGGCCCCTCTGGATTCTAGGACCTTGTTCCTAACCTGACAACAATACAGTCCGACGCCTAGTAAGCAATTGGAAGTGCTCTGCTCTCTAATTTTTCGTTTCAGAGATACATATTACACAAAAAATACAAGAAGTCACCATATGCGTACCGTCTCGGGGGTGTACTTCCGGAAAGGAACACAGACGCCACGTTCGATATCCAGCTGCTCCATGGCACTGCTGCTTGAGGATGACTTTTCCTGCAGCAAGGCACTGCTTGTCGTCGCATTTGACGCAGCCTTCGAGAGTGTAAACAATGCCGACGGGGTTTTTAAGCGATGATGATGGCGGTTCCGGTTCCAACTGAGGCTTCCAATATCAGAATGGAGCCTGCTAGTCGTGGCCATGCAGACCACCATCTGCCGATGTTAATCGCAACAACAACAGCAAGCGAGAAGAGAAGGATTCCAACTGCATATAAGAAGAGATTTGGGTGTGTTACAAACCAGTAACGAGTGACTGCAGATGAAATAGCAATGACAATGGAAGAGAGCTCCTTGAAACTCACCTCATGGAGAAACCCAATGAAAAAAACAGAAAAAGTAGTAAAAGCAACTAGCGGCAGAAGTGTGTTATCGCAGCTGTCTGTTTTCCTTGGCACGCAAATGGATCTGAACCCGCCAAGCAGGTGATCCACCAACATGTGGCCACGACCACATAAGAATTAAAATTTATGTAATCCTTGCCAAAATTAATTATTTTAATTCCTTTCATATGAATGTTTTTTTAGTAACTCCATGATGAAAACAGTACAACTAAATTACGAGGAGTAAAGATTAACAATGAATAATAAGCTACAGATGAAATCTAGTACTTATAGCACGCCAAACAATTCTCATGGATACAAACACTAATAGCAAATGTTGAAATTCTCCTTCATTAGAAGGGAAGATAATGACGTTTAAAATTTACATTCAGCATTAACGATATATCAATACCCGTAATAATGCATAGATACATACATCTAGTGATCTATTTGTGCATACTTACAAATGTAATTTAGAAAATATCTAAAGATTACATTATACATATTAAACTCAAACTCCTTATCAACCAACAATTATGCTCATCAAGTGAAGCATGAACCATCTATTCTGACCTGCAGTTTGAAATCACCTCAAAGGCTCAACAGCAGTAAAACTCTGAGTTTGCAATAGAAATTGCAAAAGTTAGGCTTCGGCAAGGGCGGAAGCTACAACCAAACCTGAGATAAAGGAAGGAGTTGGATTAAAGGTACCAACAATAACATATTCCATTGAAGGAACCCAGACCAGTGCAGACTAACTATTGATATCCAAGATTAAACAATCTATGGTGGTTAGTATACAAAAAAGTGCAAACAATCATCAGTTTATCTTGCAATTTTTTCTCAGTGTGGACAACCAATACTATGTTTGAAAACTTTCAAAAGACTCCGCAATGAAAATTCAGAAAGTTTGGAACAAAGAGAAGGAATCAAGAAGTTTCAACAAACCTTACCTAATCAGTGGGGAAAACGCTAAGGATTCCGAGACATGAAGCTCACCGGAAATTGGCACAAAGAGTGGCGACCACCAGCGGTTTGAAGAAGATTTAGAACTGAAGACGCGATGAAGCTCGCCGGAAATTATGGAGGAGAGCTGGGAAGGACCTCAGCTGCCCATATTTTACAAGTTACAACAGAAGCCGATCTTCGTCCACACGCTCTCGAGTCAATTTCCACATTATCATACATAAAAAACAAATTTAGGTTTTTTATTTTTTTATAAATAAATTATTATTATTATTATTATTGAAAATAAATAAATAAATCACACTTTATTTATTTAGATGATTAGAATAAAGTTCTGATTACAAGAAAGGGGAGACATCAACTTAGAGTTAGAGGATGCAAAGTTTGTTCGTATAATCCTCTCGAACTATGTTCGGTTTGTTTTGTTTTTTTAGTAAAGAGCTGAGTTTAGCTAACATCTAATAGCTAATATAGTCTTTCAACTTAAAAATTGGTCACTGAGACAGTAAGACCTTGTGCCAATTCATTTAAATCTTGAAACCTCCAGCTTCTATCCGCGATTCTACCCATCTTTGTCAGTTGATCAGTGAGTTGATTCTCTTCTCTCGGATGTGAAGTATTTCCCAGTTCCCCACCATGGCCAGCATCCTTCTGCAATCTTTGATGGCTTCCCTAAGGCCCTTGCGCATATCCTCTCTGTCTTGCTACAGTAATCTTGCCAAGTTTGTATTGTTAGCGTGAATCACTGCATTTGAACATCCCATGGCTCCCAACATTGTCAGTCCAGTTCTCATAGCCTTCAATTCTGCCTCAAAAGCTTGTATTTGCAGCTTTCACTTCTACACATGCAGAACATAAACAACCCTCATTAGTCATAATCACATACCCTATTCCAACTTCATTTACCTGTGTTGTCCATGAGGCATCAATGAAGAGGAGGGTTTTATGATAATCTCTGCTCCACTTCTTTTGGATTCTCATGCTCATTTCCTCTATGGGCAGGGATCTTTGTGCATATTCCTCTGCTTCTATGATGCTCCTCCGTTGTTCCTCTGAAGATTCAATTACATCTCAATTTCCAAGCCTACCACAAGACATTAGCTATGATTAGTTTTTCAACTTCATTAACTAGATGGTTCCCCAGAAGTCCAGAGGTAATCCATGTTCCTTCTAGGAGACCATCCCCCTCTATATTCCATTGTCTCAAAAAACCTTCCTTACAGACTTCTTTCCATATGAGCCTGACCCATCTACATTTCTGAAACATGTGAACACTGGTTTCAGCTTCCATGGAACACATAGGGCAGGACTCATCAGGTCCAATATCTCTGAGATACAACCTTCTTCTTGTTGGGAGGCAGTCATGGAAGAATTTCCATAGAAAAAATTTAATTCTAGATGTTATGTCTAGCTTCCATATTTTCTTCCACCCTTCCCATACATTGTTGTTTTTATGGGTAGCATAGGTTTCATAGATGGCAGCAGTGAGTGACACATACAGTATGTAGTCGGCTATGTCCGTTACCTTGTCTCTGTTTTCCAATCAATATCCAAATTGAAGATGGATTGAGACATAAAGGAAGGGAATATTTCAGCAATTAGTTCCTTGTCCCACTGTTGATCAGTGGTTAGGTGTTGTACCTGCATTGGTGTTAGAGCAAAATCCATATTGAAGAAAGTAGGCATAAACTGTAATGGAATGTTATACAACCAAGGATCAGATAAAACAAAGTCAGATTCTAGGGTCCGGTTTGTTGGCTAGAACGTATATTTTATCATATATGACCATCAATGTGAGCATGGACAAGAAAAATGGGTTGGGCATTGATAAAACTAAGGGTGGGCATGGATCAGATCTGATCAGATTTGACTAAAACCAAGAACCAAACCATAAATATTAATCGGATCGGATTTGGAGATAAAAATAATTCGATCCAACGTTATCCAAATCCAACTAATTACATTGAATCACGCGGTTACGATTGATTTTGAGGATAGTACAATTCGACTTTCGACTTTCGTAATTCAAATCAATATACCACCATCAAGACATATGAATAAGCGAATAAAATTAAATTCTATAGAATAAAAATAGATACGACTCGTAGCAGCTACAATGAAATTAATGCCTTTTTGAGTAATTAGAAAATCCTCCTCTAGAGAGTTTCCTCCTTCCTAAACTCTACACCAATAACACTATGACATATGTTAATTAATAAAATATAATATAATTAATATTATTTCAGATCGGATAAGATTTTATGAAGCAAAATCCATGAACCGATCCATTAAATTTAGATCGGTTCAGTTTGGATCTTAGATTTTGACTTTTTTAGTCAACTTGGATTTTTTCGGATTTTTTGGGTTCGGATTGGATCGGTTCTTCTGTTCTTAGTTTAAAACGCCCCCCTAAGATAAAAGATAATAATAACTCGGCTTGCTTTGATGAAAGATGGTTTGAGATCACACAAGAGGTTACGGAGGTGGCGCGTACTGTAAGGGACAATCTCCTCATTGCGACCAACAAAGCAGTCGTAGGTGGAGCAAACTAGTATAGGCCCAAATTCCAGACAATCTTGACACCACGGCCAGGCCAAAAAGCAGGGATGGCCGCTTATGGATTCTAGAACCCTATTCTTGACGACAACAATACGGTCGATGCCTAGTAAGCAATTGGGAGTGCTCGCTCTCTCTAATTTTTCGTTTCATAGATACATATTACACAAAAATACAAGAAGTCGCCATAGGTGTACTGTCTCGGGGGTGTATTTTTGGAAAGGAATGCAGACACCATGTTTGATACCAGCTACTCTATGGCACTGCTACCTGAGGATGGCTTTTCTAGTAGCAAGGACGCTGCTTGTCGCCGAGTTGACGCGACCTTCGAGAGTGTAAACAACACCGACGATTTTTAAGCAATGATGACCACAGTTTCTGTTCCAATTGAGGCCTCCAATATCATAATAGAGCCTGCCCGTTGACGTCGTTATGGCCATGTAGACCTCCATATGCTGATGTTAATCGCAACAACAACAGCAAGCTAGAAGAGAAGGATTCCAACTGCATTTACAAAAGAGATTTGGGTGTGTTTGTTGATATCAAAAAATAAAATAAAATAAAATAATATATATATATATGAGCTTTGAAAATATGAAATATCACAAGGGTCAATATGAAATATTTCATATAAATTATGATGAAATATTTTAAATGAAAATATCATGAAATTAAGATATTTAATGATCCTGAGGTGGGCCAAGAACTCAAATCTCAAAATCGCCCTTGAGAACACATATCTCGAGGCAACCTCAAATCTTGAATTGCCCCTGAAAGCACATATCTCGAGGCAATCTCAAATCTCAGGATAGCCCGAACACATATCCCGAGGTGATCCTAAATAGCCCGAGAACATATCTCGAGGCAATAAAGATAACACTAATCCTAAGATGCCCAAATACAAATCCCAAGGCATCATGAGGCATAAGGGGTAGGAATACCAATCCCGAGGCAGATCTTTTTTTTTAAATGATGATAAAATCAAAATTTAAATAAATGAATTTTGGATTTGACATTATCAGCTCATGACTGAGGATAACATCAAATTTAAAACCAAAAATAATCTGGTGGCCTCAATCCCGACCATTGCGAACCGTAAAGATTATTATTTTTTTTGGTCTATAAAAAGAAGGCTCAATGAAAAAAGAAAAAAAGGGGAGGGGAGGGCGGATGAAGGCCAAGAGAAAGAAAAAAGTTCAGAAAAGGGGGCTTCTTCCTCATCATGGCTGAGCCACCGCCGCCAGCCTCCGCCTGCGATCAGAAGCCTGCCGCTAGCCTCCATTTCATGATCGAAGCCACCCGACCTCCCGCCACGGCTTCCGCCGTCGGCTCACCGCCCACCCCCGCCCATTTGCCAGCATGCAGCGCCAGCACCTCTGCCCGGTGATCCTACGTGCGCCTCCACTGGCAGCCAGCCTTGACCACTAGCGCCTCGGCCTACGGCAGCGCCTCGGTAAGTCGCTGCGGCCGTCACTTCCACTGCTCGCCGTCGAGCCCGGCTGCTTTGCCACGCCCGCCTCGAACCAGCGCCCGCGCGCATTTCGCGCCAAGCCCGCCTTGGCCCGTCTTAGCGCGCCAGACAGCCGCTGGCGCCTGGCAGCGTGTACAGAGACCCAAGGCAGCGTCGCTACCAGTGTATGGCGTAAGTCTTAGCGTAAACCCACTGCCATATGCCTCTCCCCTCCACAATGTCGCGTTGTCTGCGCCCGGTACTTCATATACGCCCACCTTTGACTGCGGACTCTTCCACTGACTTGAAGCGCCTCCAATCTATTGTTGTTGAAGACCGGATCTTTGATGAAGCTTCGATTCTTTGTTGAAGACAGGATCTTTGGTTGAAGGCGGATTCTTAGAATTGGTTGCTGATGAAGCTGATTCTGATGAAGAATGGTTGTTGATCGAGTTGCTCAACTCGATTCGGCCGATGAAGCCGATCGCGATGAAGAATGGTTCTTGATGAAGGCGATCTTTGATCAAGGCTAGTTGATGTTGCTGTTACGTCGCTGCCATTTGCTGATTGGTTGCTGATTAGAAGCTGCACATTGAAAGAGGAGATACATGGTTGATGATGTCCCTGCTGCTAAAGATGGTTGCTGTCAACAAGGCTGCGTTGCTGCGGAGAGATTGAAGATAGAACCACTGCGATGCCATGAGGATGCTGCCAAACATCGTTGTTAAAGATGAAGTCGCCGCCAAAAGAGTGCTTCTTGTATGAATTAATGTGTGTGTATGTATAAAAGTCGAAGCCCCACATACAGAGGAGACTCTGTCAAAAAAAATTTTGATGTCGTTGTTGATGAACAAGGAAGGAAATGTTATGAATGGGATGAGAAAATTCTAAGGTTCTGCATAAGCATTGATGCGGCTGTAGAAATAAAAAGGGGAAAAACTAATAGGCAAAGAAATTTATAGAGCGACTCCAATGTAGCTAAATGATTGCAAAAGCATTGATATTGAAGAAGTTTATGTTGATATTTATGCAAGTCGCCACTCTTCTCTGTGAAAGCAAGGGAAATAAAGAATGTAGAATGCTATAAATGTTATGATATGAGACAATTTGGAATGAAGTTACCTGTAGAATGGGTTTTAACGGCAATCACATTGTGGTGAATGTAAATAAGTATCGATGAACTTGCAAGTAAAACCAAGTGTGCAATTTAAATTGAATGTCATTCATGGACTAGAAGCCAAATACATTTGGAAAATAAATCAAGTTGTGATGGATGAGTTGTTACGTCATGGAGTTTCACTTACCATGGCCTAATCTTCAGAAAAAAATTATATCAAAGAGGAAATTGCAGGCGTAAAATAAAAAGGGAAGATCTCATGGGTTATGCATTGCGAAATTAAGAAACAAAGAAAAAAAACATGAAAAGAAAAGAAGTTGAAGTCACGCTAAAGCCAAATTCACGAAAATTACGACAACCCACTTTCAAACCTTGATAACTCACGCCCAAGAACTCTGATTGAGATGAGATCATGCGGCGTTGGAAACTAGATATCAAGATCTCTCCAGATATATATAGCGCAACTCCTTTGGTGGCCCAATGTGCGCAGATTTTGATAAATAAAAGGGTCAATTCCAAAGATTCTCGCTGCAAAGGCAATTACGCCAAATCTGATTACCAATTTTCAAAAATCGATAACTTTTGCCAGAAAACTCCAATGGAGGTGAAATTTGTGACATGAGAAACTAGATATCTAGATCTTCAATAGTCATATAAAGCACAGACCCTTTCGGCAACTCGGTCAATGCATATTTGGTGGAGAAAAAGACTAGTCCTTGCAGTCTGGCCAGCTTGACTACCCTTCACTCAAATGCCAATAACTTTCGCTAGAAAACTCCGATCGAGATGAATCTATGGCATCAGAAACTAGACTTCAGGACCTTTCCAACCATATATGGTACAATCACTGCGAATGGCCCAATTGGGAGCAGTTCTCGATGGAATAAAAGTCAATCTCTGCAGTTTTGCCAGTTCGACCACTTCTCAGTCAAACGCGGATAACTTTTGCTAGAAAACTCCGATCAAGGAGAAATTTCCGGCATCGGAAAATAGACTTCCCGATCTTTCCAACCATGTATGATACGACTCCTATCGGCGGCCCAGTTGGGAGCAGTTCTTGGTGGAAAAGAAGGCTAATTGGCGGCCCAGTCGATACGGACTCTAGTTACAAAGCCTTCCAAAATCTCAAGGCAATGATATAATAGCGCAAGGTGACCGACGGATTGTTCCAAATGGCGGGGCACAGATTCCGAGGAGGAGGGCGGCGTCATAAATAAACAAATATATATATATATATATGCTGATATGTAACAAGTCACATTATGTTGCAATAAAATAAATTATTCTTTCTCATTCTCTCTACTTGTACTTTTGCCCTTAATCAGAGGTTCCCACGACATTGTCTGGGGTAATTAATAATAGAGGCTTGCCTCTATTAGGAATTGAAGAACCCACGATAATAAAATATGATATTTGTGTTTCGATATGCCGTCTGGTGTCTACACGACGTCAGGCGCGTATTTTCGATCCCACAGTGTTACAAACCAGTAATGAGTGAAATAACAACGACAATGGAAGAGAGCTTTTCGACACCCACCTCTTGGAGAAACCCAACGAAAAAAACAGGAAAAAAAAAAACAGAGCAACTAGCAGCAGAGGTGTGTTATCGCGACTGTATGTTTTTCATAGCACGCAAATGAATCTGAATCCGCCCAACAGGTGATCCACCACCATGTGGCCATGACCACATAAAAAATTAAACTTTATGTAATCCTTAGCAAAATTAATTAATTTAATTAGGCTACGCTAGGCTAGGCTAGATTAGGTTAGTTTAGGCTAGGATTGACCAAACTGGGTTGGGTTTGCTTGGCTAGGCTTGGGTTTGCTTGGCTAGGCTTAGCTTGGCGTCGCTTAGCTAGGTTAGGCTAGGCTACACTACTATAGGTCAGGCTAGGTTACGTTTGGCTAGGCTGATTTGGGTTCGGTTGGGCTGGGCTTGGCTAGCCTAGTATAAACACAATCAGAATCACATCCAGTTAGCTACAATGCCTTAATGATACCATTTGCACCTATATAAGATCTTTCCATTGAATGCGATTTTACTAAAAAAATTAGCCAAGTTTCGTTACTTGTCCGGTAACATCTAGAGTAAATAACATTGTTGAACATATCTAGTTAAAATAGCCTAGACTTTGATTATAGTAAAACAAACACACATATATTCCATCTCAAGGGAGTACACCATCATCGATTGTCAATATAGCATGGTGAAAACCATAGCCTAGAAGAGAAAAGACAAAAGAAAACCTTTTGATAAGTTCAGCTTCCGTAGTTATTGTGACATATGACAATACACAAAATAGTAGCACTATTAACCAATCTTAAAGCATAACTAATTTGTTACCCTTAGGACCAAAGACATCCCACATTCTACACTAGCAACAATATTATCCACTTTGGGCCTGAGTTTCACCTAAAAGTCCTCATTGGTATGAAATGTGTTCAACCACTTATGTCTTTCCATTTTTCTCTCATCATCTGATGTGGTTCTAAAGTGGGACTTTAGTTTGCCTCCCAACATTTACAATGTAACTTTTACCAAATTATTTCTCAGAATTTTTTAGATAATATTAAGTAAATGTTGTGTGGAATCCAGAACTGGAGAGTGCATGGGATATTTATCAAGAGAGACTAATGAACTGACAAACAGAATGGCGAGGAGGGAACTGGAGGAAGATACAGATGAGGGATTCAACAATGTTGTTTGTTTGTTTGAGATTTATTAATTGTTAAGCATGGAACTTATCAACAATGTTGTGCATTTATCTCCATTTGAACAAAAATTAAAAGATTAGGCACCTGATTGGTTTGACCTTGGCATCAAGCATTGAAGCACGGTGCAAGAGATCAGGAGTATACTTCGTTTGAATGAGAAACAAACTTTCTTCACATTAGTTTGAACTTCAACACCGAGAAAATAATGAAAAGCACCCAAATCATTCATGTAAAACTTGTTGGAAAAATCATAAAAAAAAACTTATAAAAAAAATTAATTGAAAACTATAGAATTTTGATCCAACAAGAATTACCGAGGTTATCGCTAGACATTTCACTGCTCTGATAAGGACCGAACGGGAGATGAGGTACAAAACCTCTTGGGATCGCCTGTTCGAACACAAAAGGAGAGTGAATCTGGACCACCTGGATCAACCTTTTCGGGAGGAGGAAATCAGAATGGCTGTCAGCGAGTTAGGGGCGGACAAAGCCCCAGGGCCAGACGGCTTCCCCATGACTTTCTACCAACAAGGGTGGAACATTATAAAGGAAGACATATTGAGACTCTTTGATGACTTTTTCCAGGGAACAGCAAACTTGGATCGCATAAATTGGGCACACATCCTCCTGATCCCGAAAAATGAAGCCCCAGAGTCCATAAAAGACTATAGACCGATCAGCTTGCTAAATTGCTCCATCAAGATCATCTCCAAAGTGCTGGCCAATCGACTCAAGGGAATCCTGGGAGACCTAGTAGATGACTCCCAAACAGCATTCATCCAAGGTAGGATGATACATGAAAATATTATTGCAGCCGAGGAACTGATTCATAAGATGAGGATGGGCGACAGTGGTGGGATCCTTGTCAAGATCGACTTGGAGAAAGCCTTTGACACGGTAGATTGGGATTACCTCCTGGAGATCCTCCAAGCGAGAGGTTTTGGACCTAAATGGCTTACATGGATACGGGCCCTACTATCTACCTCTAAAGCGAAGTTCCTCATCAACGGTGCACCAACAGGATATATTAGAAGTAAGAGAGGATTAAGACAGGGGGATCCTTTGTCCCCGCTACTCTTTGTTCTAGCCATGGACGTGCTACCCACGATGCTCTCAGAGGCTGTCCGATCCAACATCTACCGAGGAATCCCGATCGGGTCTAATGGAGACAATACCGTCACATCACTATAATATGCCGATGACATCCTGGTATTCTGCACAGGAGGAACATCAGAGGCCAGAATTTTGAAACTCATCTTCTACCTTTTTGAAGGACTGTCGGGATTAAAGATCAACTATACTAAAAGCGTCATTATCCCGATCAAGGCTCCGGAACAGCAGATCCAAGACCTCGAACAAGTGCTAAACTGTGTGAGAGCTAATCTCCCAATAAGATATTTGGGGGTACCATTATCAGGAGGACGACCGAGAAGGGAAGCCTGGAATAATCTTATAGAAAGGATCAGGGGAAGATTAGGGTCCTGGAAAGGGAAACTGCTATCATTGGGGGGGCGACTCACACTTCTAAACTCAGTCATCTCCATAATTCCAATTCACTTTGGATGTAAACTGCAGCCTCCTAGAATGGGTGATCCAAAAAATTGACAACATTAGAAAGGAATTCTTATGGAGGGGAGTAGACAAAGAAACACGGTTGTACAACCTTGTCAAATGGGAGAGATTATGCAGGCCCAAAGAAAACGGAGGTTGGGGAATCCTGAACCTCTGAACCTTTAATGGGGCCTTGTTGGGGAAGTGGTGGTGGAGGATCCTCATAGGTAGCGCAGGAATTTGCCAAAAGATCTTCCAAGAGGCCTATTCCAGAAGAGGATATATCGATCCACACAAGCCAATACTAGGGCGGGCGTCCCCTTTTTGGAAAGGTATTTGCCGGGAAGCCCCGCCAACATTAGCAAACATGCGGGTCAAACCAGGGATGGGTGATTCCACAAACCTCTGGAGGGATAATTGGTGGGAGGGAAACGCGTTATGCAACATCTATCATGGACTACAAGAATTGTCTATTAAGCAGCACCTAACCATCCACGAAGCAAGGACCAAATTACAAAGAAGCATATCCATCCTAAAGCCGGGACCTCTTAGTGCCAAAGAACAAGAAAGCTTCGAGATGATAAAGCAGGCAATCCTGAATAATAGCCCATCCTCACTCGTGCCTGATGAGCGAGAGTGGAAACTCACACCAAATAGACAATTCACGGTGAAATCATTATACCAGTTCAGAACTGATGGTGGTCTTCGAAGTGATCTAAGTAACAGGTTTTGGAAACAACCATGTCCCCTTAAGGTGAAACTATTTGCATGGCTGGCAAAGGAGGACCGGATCCTCACCTTAGACAACTTACATAAGCGAAACTGGAGAGGGGAACGCACAAGATGCTATCTATGCGACACAGATGAAGAATCAGTGACACACTTATTAATATCATGCCCCTTCGTAATGCAAATATGGCGTCACTTTAGAAACATGTTCGGTCTACATACAAGCGGAATTGACATACATGCACTCTGGGGATCTAGGGCTGCCTCTCATAGGGTGGACAATACCCTACGGGGAGGATGGGATCTTGTTGTTATGGCAATCATCTGGAGCATTTGGAGTGAAAGGAATAGACGATGCTTCCAAGACAAACGTCGCGTTTGTTTAAGAATTATTCGTGATATCTCTTTTCTCACAATGTCTTGGTTGAATGCAGCCTCTTCGGCCAAGCGGCTAAAGCTGGAAGCGGCAGGGCACTTGGTGAAGCGCAACCTTGAATTCACCACTAACACGCCAGGGCGAGCTGACGAGGGCGGTGATGCGTTCGAGGATGACCCATCACCACCACCCCAGGGCATGACTTGAGAGGCAAGGAGGATAGAGGGCATCTCAGGCAGTAGGGAATGCAATGAACGATGTATTCTTATTTCTCACTGCATGGGCTATGTAACGAACTCTTTTAAGTTAATTAATAAATAAATTATGGTTTATCCACTTCATCAAAAAAAAAAAAGAAAAGAAAACTATAGAATTTAATAGATAAAATTAGAAGTTCATTTACTTGAAATTGAAGTACTTCATTTAATTACCTGAAATTGAAGTACGTACATCGGTACATGCATAAATAAATAATCTATTCATTGACTCCTAAAACAAATAAAAAGTTCACAAACAAAACAATATTATTCAGAGATATGTTCAACAAAAGCCTTGAGATTAACATGAGATGATCCACCTTCAGCCACAGCTTCCAAAGCCATGTCTCTCCAAACCTTAGCCTTGTTCCTAATCTCCACCCCCTTCTCTCCTTCCCCCATCACCAACTCCAAGAACCTCACAAGCTCTGCACCTTGAAGCACACCATCTCCATCAACCTCACCCCTCACTCCACAACCCCACAAACTCTCCACCAATTTCGCATTCGTACACTGATCCAAATCCATCCTGCAGACCGCCACCATCGACGGCCGCAGACACCAAGCTCTCCAACCGCCGAAGTTCCATCCACAAGGCCACTTAAGCACCCCACCGCTCTGTGCGCCAACACTCTCACTTGATCACACCACTCCACCACTATCCCATCCTCTCCTCCTTCTTCAATCTCAAGCACTCCTTCTCCTTCCTCTCTGTTGTCCTTCCTCACAACCCATAGAAATGGCTTCTTGCTCTCCTTCAACCCTCTCACCATCTCCTCCTTCTGCTCCTTCTTCATCAATGAGAAGCTCCCAAACGATACATAAACCACTGATCCTTCCTCCTTCGTGTCCAGCCACTCCATATACTTCTTCTCGTCCTCTTTGAACAAGTATCCGGCGACGCCGGACAATGGACCGCATGATCCCACTACAAACAAGCTTAACGTTTGAGGATTGTTAACTGAATCTAACGCTTCAGCCTCAAAAGCTTTGAAAGTGTTCACCAACACTCTTCCATCTCTTTCCAAGACTTGAAAAACATCTCGGAAACAATCGAGAAAAGAAATGTGGAAAGTGTTCACAGTGTCGACGAAGGATGATGGCAGGTCTCGGATTTGGAGTGGCTTCAAGCCTGGGAAACAGACGGTGGACAGAGGGTCATCGGCATGGGATCTGATGAGATTCTCAAAGCCATGGAAGTAGTGGTAGTAGGCGGCGAACACGGTGGCGGCTTGGATCCAATAGAGCACTGAAGGGATGCCATGCTCGCTGGCGACTTCAGCCACCCACTCTAAAAACATGGTTCGGATCATGCACGTCACAGGCCGACCGGCGGCAGCAAGATCTCCGACCAGAGTGGAGACATTGGGTTGACTTTTTACTCTTAAGAGGGAGATGTGTTAAGTTATTCAAGCGTGTCTTTGTTGACTTGTTTTGTTAGGCAAATTCCACCAAGCCATCTTTGTTGAATATTGTTTTGTTAGGCAAGCCATCTTTGTTGAATACCAATTGTTTGTAACTCTAGCCCTTGGGCTCCTTATAAATATACACATGCTCACCAATTGGTGTGTGGAAAAACTCTTACACAAAACTCTTACATGGTATCAGAAGCCACCTCTTCCGTATACATTTAGCGTGTCTCTGTCAGATCCAATCCCCAAACCCTAACACGCCTTCCCATGGCCTCCACCTCCACCACCGCCGCCGCCTCTCTTGGCCCTCCGCCATCCGAGAAGCTCACCCGCGACAATTATCTTCTGTGGAAGGCCCAGGTGCTCCCGGCCCTGCGTGGTGCTTGAATGGCAGGCCTCCTCGGCCGGGACAGAACCCGCGCCGGTGGCGACTATCCCCATCACCAAGGAGGATAAGAAGCTAGGAACAGCGCCGAACCCTGCATCTGCAGCCTGGCTCGTGAGGGATCAGCAGGTTCTGAGCTACCTGCTAAATTCCCTCTCCAAGGAGGTGCTCACTTAGGTTGTGAGCATGGAACACGCCGGCGATCTCTGGACTGCTATCTGAGCCATGTTCTCCTCGCAGTCGCGCTCAAGGGCGACGAATCTTCGCATCGCCCTCGCCAACACAAAGAAGAACAACATGTCTGCGGCTAACTACGTCTCCAAGATGAAGGGCTGCACCATTGATGAGCTGCGCCGCCCGGCATGTTGGCAGCCCCTCGATGAAGAGGAGATGAGTGAATACATGCTTGCGGGTCTTAACCTTGAAGTACTGACCAGCTTATGCGCCTCCATCAGCGCCCGACCCAATATCACCGTAAGTGAATTTTATGAGCGACTTTACGCTTATGACTTTCTGGCAGATGTTGATGGTCGGCAAGAACCGAGGGCGATTTCAATCAATCCGCCAATCGCGCCATGAGGGTCGAGGTGCTTACACACTCCTCGCTGGCGGAGGTACGAGAGGCGAGGCAACCGTCCAGAAATGGTGGGTGGCAAAGGGGCGCAACTCCCCATACAATGGCGGTCGCGCCGGCGTGGCGTGGTAAATCGAAGCAATCAACTCCACGCAGTGATGTAACATGCCAAATCAGTAGAATTCCAGGGCCACCCAAAGAAATGAGTCTTTGCGGCGCTATGATGATGAGGATTCCTATATGAAGAAAAAGGGGCCAACTCATGTTGCCAGTCAACTCCTATGGTGTTGACCTAACCCAGTATCACCGATGCAGGTGCGGCCATCACCATATCACCTGGCCGAACTTGAGAAGATTTACGCTCGCGAAAAGTATAAGGGCCATGATCATGTTCATACTGCCAATGGGCAAGGTATGGAAATTAAGCATATTGGTCATTCAATTGTGCATACCCCTAGCGGCAACCTTCATCTTAAGAATATTCTTCATGTTCCAAGTGCATCCAAAAATCTTGTTTCCGTTCATAAACTTGCTTGTGACAATAATGCTTATCTTGAGTTTCATCCAAGTTTCTTTTTGATCAAGGATCAGGCCACGAAGAAAACTATTCTTAGAGGCAAGTGTCAAGGTGGGTTCTACCGCTTGTGCCATCAACTTTCAAATCCACCAAGCAAGTTTGTGTTGCCACCAAGCCATCTCAATCTAAGTGGCGCGTCGTTTAGGACATCCGTCCTCCTTTATTGTCAACCAAGTTCTTAGAAAACATAGTCTTCCTTTTTGCAAAAGAGTCTAGCAATGAAGTCTGCTTTGTGATCCTTGTCAAAGAGCCAAGAGTCATCAATTACCCTATCCTATATCTACTAGTATGTCCACAGTTCCTTTACAACTTGTGTTTTCAGATGTTTGGGGACCGGCACCCACCTCTGTAGGGCACCATGCATACTATGTAAGCTTTATTGATGACTTCAGTAAATTTACTTGGATCTATCTGGTTCAAAAAAAAATCTGATGTCTTTCAAGCTTTTCATAATTTCCAGCAATATGTTGAGCGAAAATTTAATCGCAAAATAATTACTATCTTGGTGATTGGGGAGGAGAGTATCAAAACTCAATTCCTTCTTTCAAACAATTGGCATATCACACCATGTGTCTTGCCCTCATGCGCATAGTGAGAATGGAGTCCACAACGCAAAACATCGTCATATTGTAGAGGTTGGACTTGCACTGCTCGCCAATGCCTCTATGCCTCTCAAATTTTGGGATGAGGCTTTTCTCACCGCCACATATCTCATTAACCTTTTGCCAAGCAAAGTAATTAATCTTGACACCCCTATCGAAAGGCCTCCTAGGTGACAAAACCGTGATTATCACACCCTTTCAGATTTTTTGGTCAAGGCTTTGCCGGCCTAATCTTAGGCCTTACAATACTCAGAAACTCGCTTTTCGATCCAAACAGTGTGTATTTCTAGGGTATAGTCCTCGCCACAAAGGGGTCAAATGTCTTGATGTTTCTACCGGACGAGTATATATCTCTCGTGATGTCGTCTTTGACGAATCCATTTTTCCATTTGCCTCCTTGCATCCTAATGCAGGTGCCCTTCTTAGCAAAGAAATCTTGCTTCTACCGGACCATCTTCTCAATAAGACGACATTTGTTTACGGGGGTGTGCATAATGCTAACCAATTGTCTAATGGAAATACTAGTATCTCTGTTGATAATTGTCGTAGGACCATGGTCCAAGTCTTTGGCGAAAACCGGTTCAAATTGATGAAGATCCGGGCCAAAATGATCTTTAATGATCCGGCTGTGATCGGCTTGCATGGGGCTTCACATGATTCTAGCAGCGTTGCGGGCTACGCTACCTCGGATGTGCCAGCGGATGCGGCGGGCGCTCCGCACAATCTTGGCTCCACCAGCGTGCAACCACTCGGGACGCCAATCATCCGGTCGTGGCGCACTCATGCTCGACAGCGTCCACAAGGTGTCTGATCTCCCTTGGACAGCACACTGTCACCTGGTTCCTGATCTTCTGCATCGATCTCCGGTGGATCCTCTGCTGCCTGCACACCTACACCGCCTCCTTCGTACGCGTTCACGCCCAACCACTGAGCTTCAAAGACGGTATTCGGCGGTAGAAAAAATGGACTGATGGTACTATACCATATGGTTATGGTTTTCTGTGTGCTACAGGTGAACCGAATAATTTGCAGGAGGCACTTGATGACACAAAATGGAAAATGGCGATGAATGATGAATATGGGGCACTTATGAGAAACAAAACATGGCACTTGGTTCCCGGGTCAACAAGGCAAGAATGTGATCGATCAGAAGTGGGTGTATGCAGAATTAAAAGAAAGGCGGATGGTACTTTGTTGATCGATACAAAGCACCTGGTTGGTTGCAAAAAAGGGTTTAAGCAAAGGTATGGAATAGATTATGAAGACACCTTTAGCCCTGTTGTGAAAATTGCTACCATTCGACTTGTGCTATCTATAGCTGTTTCGAGAGGATGGTGCTTGAGACAGTTAGATGTACAGAACGCGTTTTTGCATGGTGTTCTGGAAGAGGAGGTTTATATGAAACAGCCACCTGGTTATGAAGATCCAAATGCACCATTCCATGTTTGTAAACTTGACAAAGCCTTGTATGGTTTGAAGCAGGCTCCTAGGGCATGGTACGCCCGGTTAAGTGCAAAACTACAAAGTCTTGGATTTGCTACATCCAAGTCAGATACATCCCTGTTCATTTACAATAAGGCAAGTATAACCATATTTGTCCTTATTTATGTGGATGATATTATAGTTACAAGTTCATCAGATAAAGTTGTTGCCGCACTACTTCAAGATTTAAGTTCTGACTTTGCTCTCAAGGATTTGGGAGATCTTCATTTCTTCCTAGGCATTTCAGTTAAGAAGATCAAAGAAGGTATTATCTTATCTCAAGAAAAATATGCTTCTGATCTCTTGACCCGTGTCAACATGCAACATTGCAAGGCAGCTCCTACACCTCTTTCACCAACAGAGAAACTTTCAGCGCATGAAGGAGAACCTTTGGGACACGAGAGGACAAGACAAAGTATTGTGAGTATTGTAGGTGCTTTGGCATCTAACTCTTACTCGTCCCCGATTTGGCATTTTCAAGAAACAAAATTTGCCAATTTTGCACGCGCCACAACTACAACACATTGGACTCGCTGCCAAGCCGAAGTGTTGCGATATGTAAAAGGCTCGATGGGTGTTGGCACGACCCTTAAGAGATCTTCCTTTTTTTTGGTTAATGCGATTCACCGACACTGATCAAGTGTCGCTTAGATGATAGAAGGTCTAGGTGGCTTTGCAATATTTCTTGGTCTAATCTTATCTCATGGAGTGCAAGAAAACAAAGTTAAATCTGTCACGATCTAATCTGGTGTGAATCCTGAGGCCTTAGCTAACGCTACCGAGAAGTGATCTGGGTTGAGTCTCTTTTGGCTGAGCTTGGAGTTAAGAGAAATGACGTGTCCTGTCTTTGGTGTGACAATTTGGGTGCCACATATTTATCTGCAAATCCAGTGTTTCATGCAAGAGCAAAACACATTGAAATTGACTTTCACTTTGTGAGAGAAAGGGTTGCAAAGAAGCAACTAAACATAAGGTTTGTGTCATCCAAAGATCAAATAGCAGATGGATTCACAAAAGCATTGCCTGTCCAAAGACTGGAGGAATTCAAACGCAATCTCAACCTTGCACAGTTGTGATTGAGGGAGGCTGTTAAGTTATTCAAGCGTGTCTTTGTTGACTTGTTTTGTTAGGCAAATTCCACCAAGCCATCTTTGTTGAATATTGTTTTGTTAGGCAAGCCATCTTTGTTGAATACCAATTGTTTGTAACTCTAGCCCTTGGGCTCCTTATAAATATACACATGCTCACCAATTGGTGTGTGGAAAAACTCTTACACAAAACTCTTACAAGATGAACTCCTTGAAATCCATAGAACCACGTTTGGAACCCTCGTCGAAGCCATCGGAGAATGGGATGTAGGTGACGAGGCCGTCGTTGACTTCTTGGTCGGGTTTGGAGATGGAGGAGAACATGCGGCGGTGGGCGGAGACGGTGGTGGAGAGGGTGACGGCGGAGCCGGTGGAGCTCATGAGGTACTTGGCGAGGTTTATGCATGGGTTTATATGGCTTTGCAAAGGGTATGCTATGATTAAGAAGTGATGCTGCTGCTTCTCCGCCATTGATGAACTCTTTGGCAAGGCTTGAAGAATGAATGAATTAACTCTCAAGTCTCAAGAGCTTTGAATAGTTTAAGTTAATTTGAGGTTGACTTTGTTTAGCAGTCAACTTCGAAAGCCTTTGAAAATACTGGAACCGAGCTTGTGAAGAGCTTAAATATTATTTATTAGTTTTAAAATAATTAAAAGTTGTTACATGGTGGCTTGATCCTGAAACCCATGGGCTTCCCATTGGGCCACAAAGGAGGTGTGACTCAGGACGTGCAAACGCCCGTGTTGATGGCTCCCACGACCATTAGTTAGCATTCTATAATGTTAGCACATCTTGATTTGCAATAAAGATCTAATACTCAAATTAGTCCTTTGTTACAGTGAATTGGCTTTTTATCCCTTTATTATAATTTGATATTTTTATATTTCTATAATTCATAATTGAGAAAATTAAGTCCCCTAACGTCTCTCTTTTTAATTGAAGACACTGACGTGGCATTATAATTCATTAAAATATTAAAAAAAATAAAAGAATAGTTAATAACTCATTAACAGTTTAAACTAAAAATTAATTTTTTTTAACAAATAACATAATCGCCTCCTTCCTCGTCGCTGCCACCAAGACGCTCTCCTTCTACAACTCCTCCCCCCGCTGCGGGTGCTGTCTCCTTCTTCACCGCGATGGCGTCCGATTCAGACGATGAGCGCTCTATGTGACATTCCCAGTTCCGTTGAGGCTCTCCAAGAGCGGGCCCGACTCAACCAGGATCGTGGGAGACCATGCAGAAGGGAAACGAGATGAAGCGAAGGACGACACGTGGAAGGGAAACAAAGGAGAAGTGAATATTATTTCAAGGGGGGACCAGCTAACGTGTCGTTGTGGGGCGCGAGATAGGAGGCCAAATCAGAGGCTCTCAGAGTACGTGCTGACCAACCAAGGCATAGGGATAATTGGATAAAGAAGGATGCTTGGCACTGTGGGAAGGCATCGAATGTTGTGAAAAAAGGCCTTATCCTCTCTGAGGAAAAGGAGGAACCCTAGCAGCCTGCATCCCAGCGCGGGTCATAGCGGAGGCTTCTACCATCTTACCACTCTCGTGTTATCTAACTATTATTTCCCTTCTTTCTAGACTGTGGTGTTATCTGGAAGTTAAGGATATTATCTAGTAGTTGCTATGATGAATGAAGTTATCATCCTAAAGAGTATCATTGTTTACCATTTGTGAGATTGTTCTCGTTAAATGGTCTTGGCTTGATGTCGGAGATGAGATGAAGCTTCTTAATGTCCTCGCTGGAGAACGTCTCTTCTCCCAAGTTCGTTATCCATTCTAGCTCCGCTAGCTCATCATACTATTAAAAATAAATAAATAAATATAGAATTATTTCGATTTAAATTGAATAATTTGATCGCTTTGGTTGTCGAGAAAGCAACAACTTCTCAAAATTCGAAATAGCATGAGGGAAATGGAAAAAATAGAATTCAAAAAACTATCAGTAAAAATGAAGGATAAATTGGAAAGAAGCGGCAGAGATACCACCGTCTCGGAGAGGTCGCCGGAGAGGCAAAATTCATCAGGGAAGCAGGCGTCGTGACCAGAGAGGGAGGAATTGCAGCTATCCACGATGGTGATAACGAACGCCGATGATGAATTCGCTGAATTCCCCGCGATGGTCTTGTAAGCGTCGACGCCCAAGTAATCTATATTTATTACTATGATTATGTTATTTGTTAAAAAAAATCATCTTTAGTTTAAACTATTAATGGGTTATTAACTGTTTTTTTTTAATTTTTTATTAATATTCTAGTGAATGACAATGTCATATCAGCGCCTCCAACGGAAAACGGACCTCCGTTTGAAAGAGGGATTTAATTTTCTCAATCATCAAATTATAAGAATAAAAAATGATCAAACCATAATAGAGGAACAAAAAGACCGATATGAGATAACAGGACTAATGTGGATATTAGACTTGCAATAAATTATTGGCTCACACATGGTGTGTGTTTGTTTGTTTGAGATTTATAATTTATTAAGCATGGAACTTATCAACAATGTTGTGGGAGCATTTGTCTCCATTGGAACAAAAATTAAAAGATATATAGGCATTGGATTGGTTTGATCTTTTACTAGGTTAAAAGTTAGTTTTAACTTCTAAAAAAAATATGTGTTTTTAGAGTGCTTTGTTTAAATAGATACATACTCAACTTTCTACGCATCTAAAATATTAAAATAAAATACTAAAAAAATATAGATTTTATGGAAAAAAAATTCATAAAAATTATTTTCACATCCTCCGGAAAAAAATTTTACAAAAATTTTAGGGCAATTTGCCAAAATGGCCCTGCTCTATTTATTTATTTATTTTTTTGGCCCTAGGTCAAATATATTTGCCAAAATGGCCGCAGGCTGCGCTTGATCGGCAACGAAATCTTGCGACTTCGGTCTGCAAATCGGCTTTCAAATGCCGTCGGCTCGAAAAGATAATGTTCTAGAGCTAATCGGCCTTCAAAGGCCGATTAGCTCAATCCAGCCGATGAAAGGGGACTTTTTGAAGCTAATAGGCCTTTCAAGCCGTCACCCAAACATAGTTCTCTGAAGCTAATCGGCCTTTGAAAATGCCGATTAGCTCAACACAACCAATGTAGAGCACTTCTTTTGAAGCTAATCGGCTTTCAAATGCCGATTAGCTCAGCCGATTAGCTTCAACACAACCGGGAAGAGGGCTTCTTTGAAATTTAATCGGCCTTTCAAATCTTAGATTAGCTCCATAGAGCTCTTTTTCATGGTGTATGGAGCAAATCGGCCTTTCAAATGCCGATTAAGCTAATCGGCCTTTGAAAGGCCGATTAGCATCCGAAGCCAAGATCTTTGGTTCTTTAGCGATTCAAGGCAGACCTAAGTACCATTTCCAAAGCGAAATATATTTGACCTAGGGCTAAAAAAATAAATAAATAAATAGAGCAGGGCCATTTTGGCAAATTGCCCAAAATTTTATCCAAAGAGATAGATCTGGTCCCTGAAGTAGTGAAGTGTACAACATATGATCCAATTCTCCACATGTTCTTGTCCCAACATAGTTTGTCTTTTGGAATAAATTATCTTTTTAACTTTGTTTAAGAGAATTCAAATGATAATTTACTTTTATTTTAAAACTAATAAATAATATTTAAGCTCTCCACAAGTTGAATGCAAAACAAAATCAACATCAAACTTATACGATTCAAAGCTCTTGAGACTTAAGAGTGAGTTCATTCATTCTTCAAGCCTTGCCAAAGAGTTCATCAATGGCGGAGAAGCAGCAGCATCACTTCTTAATCATAGCATACCCTTTTCAAAGCCATATAAACCCATGCATAAACCTCGCTAAACACCTCATAAGCTCCACCGGCGGAGCCGTCACCCTCTCCACCGCCGTCTCCGCCCACCGTCGCATGTTCTCCTCCATCTCCAAACCCGACCAAGAAGTCAACGACGGCCTCATCACCTACATCCCCTTCTCCGATGGCTTCGACGAGGGTTTCAAAAGTAGTTCTATGGATCCCAAGGAGTTCGTCTCCCACTTCAGAGCAAAAAGTCAACCCAACGTCTCCACTCTGGTCGGAGATCTCGCCGCCGCCGGCCGGCCTGCGACGTGTATAATCCGAACCATCTTTTTAGAGTGGGTGGCTGAAGTCGCCGGCGAGTATGGCATCCCTTCAGTGCTCTATTGGATCCAAGCCGCCACCATGTTCACCACCTACTACCACTACTTCCATGGCTTCGAGAATCTCATCAGATCCCACGCCGACGACCCTCTCTTCACCGTCTGTTTCCCAGGCTTGAAGCCACTCCAAATCCGAGACCTGCCATCCTTCTTCACCGACACTGAGAACACTTTCATCATTTCTCTTCTCGATTGTTTCCGAGATGATTTTCAAGTCTTGGAAAGAGATGGAAGAGTGTTGGTGAACACTTTCAAAGCTTTGGAGGCTGAAGCGTTAGATTCAGTTAACAATCCTCAAACGTTGAGCTTGTTCGCAGTGGGATCATGCGGCCCATTGTCCGGCGCCGCCGGACACTTGTTCAAAGAGGACGAGAAGAAGTACATGGAGTGGCTGGACACGAAGGAGGAAGGATCAGTGGTTTATGTATCGTTTGGGAGCTTCTCATTGATGAAGAAGGAGCAGAAGGAGGAGATGGTGAGAGGGTTGAAGGAGAGCAAGAGGCCATTTCTATGGGTTGTGAGGAAGGACAACAGAGAGGAAGGAGGAGTGGTTGTGCTTGAAGAAGAAGAGGATGGGATGGTGGTGGAGTGGTGTGATCAAGTGAGAGTGTTGGCGCACAGGGCGGTGGGGTGCTTCGTGACGCACTGCGGATGGAACTCGACGCTGGAGAGCTTGGTGTGCGGCGTGCCGATGGTGGGCGTGCCGCAGTGGACGGATCAGTATATGAATGGGAAGTTGGTGGAGAGTTTGTGGGGTTGTGGAGTGAGGGGTGAGGTTGATGGTGATGGTGTGCTTCAAGGTGGGGAGCTTGTGAGGTGCTTGGAGTTGGTGATGGGGGAAGGAGAGAAGGGGGTGGAGATTAGGAACAGGGCTGATATTTGGAGAGACAAGGCTTTGGAAGCTGCGGCTGAAGGTGGATCTTCTGATGTTAATCTCAAGGCTTTTGTTGAACATGTCTCTGAATAGTACTGTGTTTATTGTTTTCTTTGTTAACTTTTTGTTACTACTAATTTTATCTATTAAATTATATAGTTTTCAATTAACTTTTTTTTGATAATTTTTTTATGGTTTTTGTGTTAGGATTATCCCCACTTGGGATTGGAAACACTCCAATTGAAATTTTGTATGTTTTGTTTGTATTTTAGTCATATGGCGTTCTTTTTCAATGATGGTAGAAAATGCCAATTACTTTTCAATGGGCCATTTGTGAAAGAGCAAGGATTGTATGAAACGGGGATACCACATCAGCTGGTATCCCCCTCCAATCAGATTTTGACACGTGACAAGCAACCAATTAAAACCCTCCCTCTCTACCAAAGAATAGGGCCAACATGTCCACATTAGCCTTCTCCCCCAGCTCGACTTGCTGCGCGACACTCGAGACCAAGCTCTTGTGGGTGAGAACCACGCCCTTAAGTGCTGACCAGTCGTCTTGGGACAAGAATGGCATGCGGACTGCGTCATCTTGACGGTGGTGGCGGCATCGACTGGCGTATGCGATGAGGCGTGGTCGTGATGTCTCCATAACCCACCTCCCGAAGGAGATTGAGAGATGTCGGGGCGAAGCGGTGTCCCTCGTCTCCTCGTCCTCCTCCTCCTTCTCGCCAGAGCTACTCGCATTGTACCCGGAGCCGGAGAAGGAGCTCACCGAGAAATAGTACGTCGACGACGAGGAGTTGCTCGCCAGATTCCGAGGGTCCCCTTTGTCCTCATCCCGGTCCTCCAGTGTGTTTGTAGAGAGAGAGCAGAATAAAGTAGGAGGTGAGAGAGTAAAGTCTCAAAACTCTTATGGGACGGTGAGGATTCCTGCATCTTGTTAATAGATTTGATCAACGGCCAGGATTGGAGGGGGATACCAGCTGACGTGGTATCCTCGTTTCATACAATCCTTAATCTTTGTGAAAATAATCGTGTTTGAATTATTTTATTCTTTTTTAGTTTCAGATTCAATTTAATTATTAAAATAATACTGGGTTGTCTTATTAGTAGGGTTGTAAATGGGCCGAACTTAATCGGACTGGGCTCAGCTCGAATTCAGCTTGAAATAGCTTAACTCGAGCTTGAGCTCGAAATTAGTTCAAACAAATTTGCTCGAGCTCGATTTAGCTCGAAATTAAGAACTTAATTATAATTTTAAGATCTCGGATTTAATTTAAAATTAAAAGCTTATTTATAAATTAATTTTTTATATTATATATTATATATTATATATTATATATTTTATTCATATTTTATATTATATAATAATATTTATTAATATTTATATTATATATTAATATATTAATATTAAATTTTGAACTCTCGATCGAGCTTGACTCGGCTCGAAATTAATTTCAAGCTCGAAATTGAAGCTCAAGCTCGACTCGAAAACTCGAAATTTCGAGCCTAGCCCGAGCTTTTATTGAGCAATCTCGAAATGCCATGAAGCAACTTGATCATTTGACATTTCTACTTCCTCAACATGGAGACATGGAACACATTATGGACTGAGATAGGTCCTGAGGTAGAGCCAACCTGTAGCAATCGCTCTTACTCCGCTTCCAAGATCTCGAAGGGCCAATGTAGCGTCGGCTAAGCTTCCCACGCTTTCCAAATCTCATGACTCCCTTCATCGGTGACACTCTCAAGAACACCAACCTGGAACTCCAGCTCAGAGCGGCGTTGGTCAGTATAACTCTTCTGGCGGCTCTGAGCGATCTTCAGTCTCTCCCGGATCATCCTGACCTTGTCTTCAATACCTTGGATGAACTCCGACTGCTCGAGCTTCCGCTCGCCTACATCTCCCCAACAGATGGGTGATCAGCACTTCCTCCCAAATAGTGTCTCATAAGGCAACATCTGAATGCTCGTCTGGTAACTGTTGTTGTAGGCGAACTCAGCCAGGCGTAGGTGTTTCCCCCAACTGGAAAATCCAAGGCACATGCCCTCAGCATGTCCTATAGGATTTGGATAGTCCTCTCCGACTGTCCGTCCGTCTGGGGTGAAACGCCGTATTTAATACCAAACGGGTGCCCAAAGCTGTGTGCAAGCTCTCCCGGAATCTAGACACAAATCTGGTGTTGCGATCTGAGGTAATCGACACCGGTACTCCATGCAGCCGGACAATCTCATCAATATATGTCCATGCCAGTTGCTCCAACGTGGCACTCATCCTCAGAGGTATAAAGTGAGCTGACTTAGTCAGTCAGTCCACTATCACCCAAACCGATTCATACCCCTTCCGAGTACGGGGTAACCCTGTCACAAAATCCATGTTGATGTGCTCCCACTTTCACTCGGGAATGGGCAAGGGCTGCAACTTCCTAGTTAGCTTCTGGTGCTCTGCCTTTACTTGCTGACAAGTAAGGCATTGTGCCACAAATCTTACAATCTGCTTCTTCAAACCATTCCATCTGTATACAATCATTGCTCACACTTTCAGAATTGTGCCCTCACCCGTGAATCGAACGCACGCCACTAACGCGGAATTCATAAGGTGATCGAGATACCAATAAACCACTTCGTCGTCCGTCACGTCTTCCCATGTTGAGAAAGAATGCTTATTCACTGTAACATGCCATAAATCAACTAGACAGTTCAACCCATCCTTCTAAACTCCAAATACATATAAGGGTGGGAAGCCAACTGAAATAATCGGTAACCCACCGAACCGATACCAATCTGCTTAAAATGGTTTCATAGATTTTTTAAAAAATGATTTTCGGTTGGTTTTGGTACTGAACTGACCCAATCGGTAGAGAATCCGATAAATAATTATTTGGTTTGGTTATTATCAAACTGATCCGAATGTTAAATATAATTCATTTCATGTACTGGTTAAGGCACATGGTTTGTGGTTGTGAATTTGTAAATTAATAAGATAATGTTTAAATTTTAATTTAAATAATTAGATAAGAATCTTATTATAAGACTAATGATTATTATTGTCTTTAATTCTTAAAACTTAAAGTTGTGTTTGGTTGGGTTTATCCCACTTGTGATAAGAATAAGTTTTGAAAAATTTTGAATTTTTTTGGAGAAATTTTTTAAACCAAATGTATTAAAGATAAGATAGTAATATGTCTTTTATATATTGGTGGGTTATATTTTTAAATCTTAATTAAAAGTTTTGATGGAAATTTTTTTATGGGTTATTTTTTATTGCATGATATATTTGAATAAAAATTTAAGATAATTTTTTTAAAAGTCAAGATAAATTGCTAAAAAGATTATCCTTAATCTAATTCAATTTAAGGAGGTTCATGGGTTGTATATATTTTGGATGAAACTTATTTAAAAAAAGTTTATCTTTAATTTAATTGGATTTAAATGAGCTAAATAAATTATTAAATTTTTTGTTTGTAAACTATAATTAAAACCGATTCTGATGGAATTTTCAGTTTAACCGAATGTCAGTTACCGACCTATTAATGATTCACACCCTTAGGTTCGGTAACCAAACCGTTGCCACCCCTAAATACATATATACAAATGTTGTTTGGTTTTGTGAACAGTTCAAATCCAACCTTTCATTAATGTATTTGAACATCTTTGTTTTTAATTTTAATTTTTATTCTTTAAGTTATAAGTTTGATTGTTTGCTTCTTTAGTTGAGATGAAAATTATAAATAAAACTAAATGTGTTGATATTAATGGAGTAAAATAAACGTTAAAACGAATACAAAATAATAATAGCTTTATTATTATATTAAAATAAAAATAAATCTGTTCATTTCTGATAATACTTAAAATTAAATATATATAAATATTTATATAACTTCTGTCTGCGTGAAACAGAACATCTTTAAGGTTGGCTGAAATTTGTGACAACCTTTGTACAAGTGAAATATATATATATATATATATATATTTCTTGGTTGACAAGCTGTCATCTTTGTCTAACTTGTGGAATATGGAATTATAAAAACTATTTTAATTCTTCAGATTTGTTAGACGTTGTGATCAAGAAATCAAGACTGACATTATATAGTAAACATGCATGCGTCATCGCCCACGTCATCCTCAATCGATGCCCATCACTGCATTATAAGTTATAACCCCCACAGCATTCAAAGCTCTCAATCCATTGATCATCTTCAAGCTCACCTCCAATCATCAATGGCGGAAATAGCTCGGCAGCACTACTTGTTCGTCACGTACCCCATACAAAGCCATATAAACCCCACCCTCCACCTCGCCAAGCACCTGGCGAGCACCACCGGCGCCGCAGTCACCTTCTCCACCGCCGTATCCGCCCACCGCCGCATGGTCTCCTCCTTCCCAAACGCCGACCAAGAATTCAACAACGGCCTCATCACCTACCTTCCCTTCTCCGATGGAAACGACGAAGGTTTGAAACGAGACAACATGGATCTCAAGGAACACATCTCTGACTTCCATAAAAACGGTCAGCGAAACGTCTCCACCATCGTGGGAGACCTCGCCGCCGCTGGCCGGCCAGTGACTTGCATAGTCTACACGCTACTGTTAAATTTGTTGGGGAAGCCACAAGAACAAGAAGGGAGTATTGGAGAAACTATTGTAGAGGAGGAGGTTATAATAAGAGGACTATTCATAAACTTTATTCATGGAGACATATTTATAGAAACTAACAATGTACCACTTAGACTCAAACTAAACACTAAACATAGTTTATCTAAAACTAGATAACTATCATTATCTAACTAGATAATAATCCTACTCTAAAACATATACATAGTTCTATTATGAATCATATCCAACACTCCCCCTTGATTCATAACTGCAAACTCCAAGTAAGGAACATAGATAGACATGCTTACGAATCGGCAACCCTTTGTAAAAATATCACCTACTTGTTCCTCGATGCTAGTTGATCCAACGTCACCTCTGCATCCGCAATTAGACCTCTAATAAAAGTGATATCAAGGTCTATATGTTTGGTTCTCGCCATGGAAAGTAGGATTCTTAGCAATAGTGATGGTTGACTTGTTGTCACACGTAATTTGTGTCGGTCCACTTTGTATTTGCTTGAAATCGATAAAAGTCTTACGAGCCACACCGCTTGACAAGTCAGCGATGTTGTTGACTATATACTGGCTCAAGTTGAGAAAGCCACAACTTCTTGCCTTTTGAACTCCATGTGACCGTGACTTGATCCCAACATGAACACACACTTCACGAAGTGCTTTTTCTCATCCTCCTCAATTGATCCTACCAATCAAATGCCTCAGCATGTAACCTTGTAATTTGAAATCTTGCACACACCTATACATGATCCCAAAGTCTTGAGTCCCTGCAATATACCTGAGAATTCTCTTTGCAGCTCCCATATGTTGCCTTGAGGGAGAACTCATGAATCTTGAGATGACACCCACTGAGTAGGAGATGTCAGGTCTTGTGTGGGTCAAATAGAGCAACCCACCAACAAGACTTCTATACACCATTGCATCAGCCTTCTCTGCACCATCATTCATATGAAGCTTTTCTCTTGCATTCATTGGTGTGTCCACACTATTGCAATGCATCATCTGAAACTTTCTGAGCAAATCTTGAGCATACCTTCTTTGGAACACAAAGATGCCATCCTTGTCTTGTTTAACCTCCAAACCAAGAAAATATCGAAGTAAACCGAGATCACTCATCTCAAATGTGGTCATCATCTTGTGTTTGAACTCCTGAACCAAAGCCTGTGAAGAGCCCATGCAAATAATATCATCAACATATAGACATATCACCAATAGATCATTACCTTGGCTCTTGCTGTACAAGGTTGGTTCTGTCTCACTTCTTTCATACCCATTGTCTGAAAAGAAGGTATCTATGCGGCTATACCAAGCCCGAGGCGCTTGTCGCAATCCATAGAGAGCTTTTCTCAACTTATACACCTTGTGCTCTTCTCCTTCAACTATGAATCCCTCTGGTTGTGTAACATAGACTTCCTCTTGAAGTTCTCCATTGAGGAAGGCGGACTTCACATCTAAGCGATGAAATGTGCCATTGTTGTTGTCTTTGCCGAATTGAGAGGAACACTCTTACCGTCTCAAAACGAGCCACCGGTGAGAAGGTTTCTTCAAAATCAATTCCTTGTTGCTGTGCATAGCCTTTGGCCACAAGGCGAGCTTTATACTTCTGTAGAGACCCATCTGCATTCAACTTGGTCTTGAACACCCACTTCAGACCTACAGCTTTCTTCCCTTCTGGTAAATCTGATAACTCCCAAGTTTGATTTCTTTGGATGGCTTGTATCTCATCTAACATTGCTTCTCTCCACTCTTCCCATTGTGAAGCTTCTTTGTAGGAGACGGGGTCTGAAACTGAAAGAGCAAAAGAGCAATCTCCATATCTCTCCTCGAGAGATCGAATGTCACCAGAAAAAGAACTTTTTGGGTCTTCATAGATCTCTTTAAGAGATCGAACTTTGCCACCGTGAGAATCATCAAAAGAAGTGGGGCTGTTCACCGGAGCACTTGAGGGCGTTGATTGGCCTGACGAGCTGCCTGCTCGTTGACTAATTTCTTGGGCCGGGTGTTGATCACGAGCTGGCAGGCAGCTATGGTGTTGGTGTTGACCTGCTGCTGACCGGCCGCTGTGTTGGTGCGCTAGGCCGGGCTTTGACCGCCGGATCGCGCTTTGGAGGCCGGCCGCGTGTATGCATCCGGGCATATGGCAACGCTTGCTTTACTTTGAAAGGCGGTGGGCCGCCACCGCTTGACCGAGGCGTTAGTGGAGTGACCGGGGTGTTGATCACTATATGGTGCCGCTTTGGGAACCGGTTCTTTGGAGGCGTTGACCGTGGGGTGTGGTGTTGAGAATTTCTTGGTGGTTTGATGAGGTGTTTCTTGACTTGTTGGATCGAGCAGTGTGGAGGAGCCGCTGACCATTTGCTATTGTGTGTTGACCGATTTGAAGCATGACGAGGGGTTGTTGGGGTCTTCTTCGAGCCGGACCGGATTCTTGAAGCCTTGACCGAGTGGTGTGGAGATGCTGCCACGTTGACCAGCAGCTGGCGTTGAAGGGCTGTGATGAGGGCAGTTCTTTCGGGTCTCGCGGACCGCAGTGGTAGTTGACCATTTGAAGGTGGGACTGTGTGTCGGGTTGTGGGTTTCAATGGTACATTCTGTGAGTAATCGTTGGTTCTACCTCAATAGGTATCTTCTGCTCCTCTGGTGATTCATCCCAACTCCAACTTATTGTTTCATGGAAAATAATATCTCTCCCTTGAGTTTCATCTAACTTCTCAAACAAGTACTCTCGTACTCCTGTCAGATGGTTTGAACATCCGCTATCTAGAAGCCATACACTTGAACTAGTTGGGTTAGTATCACTATAAGTAACAAAAGACCGCTTACATTGTTCTCTTACGCCATATTTGCACTCTTGTCTCGCATTACCAACACTCTGCTTTGATGTGGCCAAACTTCTTGCAATTGTGACACCAATGTGTAAGCCTATTGTTCTTCCGAGGGTTGTAGTGTTTGCTTTCATTGTCATCTTAGCGCCTTGCATCGGTGTGTCTTCCTCTTGCCTCTGCCTCCGCCTCTACCAGGGAACCTCCCTCTTGATGCGCCTCACATGCCGCCTCTTCCTCGGCCTCTATTAAGCATCACCTTACGCCAAGACCTTCTCCTCGCCTTCTCTGCATGCACGAGGATTCTCGGCTTCATGGGCTTGCAAACTTCCACTCAGCTCATCTATTGTGTAAGTTGACAGGTCCTTTGATTCTTCAATAGCCGCCACAACATGATCAAAACGTGGAGACAAACTTCTAAGTATTTTTGCCACCACCGTTTGATCTTTGATCAGATCACCATACCCTCGCATCTGGTTGATGATGATCATCACTCTTGAGATGTACTCTTGTACCGTCTCGCCCGTCTTCATGGTTGCAGTCTCAAAATCTTGTCGAAGTGTCTGGAGCTTCACCATCAAAACCTTTGATGATCCTTGAAACTCCGTCTTCAACGTCGTCCACGCCTCATTGGACGTCTCGGCTGCCACTATCCGGGAGAAGATAGATTCATGAACGGCCTGTTGGATCAGAAACAAGGCCTTTGAATCTCGTCGCCGGTTCTCCTTCATCTTCACTTCATCATCAGAGTTGGTGTAGCCTTGCTCCACAAGATCCCAAAGATCCTGTGACTTGAAGAGGGTCTTCATCTTTGTACTCCAATACTCGTAGGATTCCCCTTTGAAGATTGGCAAAGAAGGTTGGATCGTGCTCCCGTTGCTTGCCATAACTTCTCAACCTTAGCTCTGGTACCAATTGTTGGGGAAGCCACAAGAACAAGAAGGGAGTATTGGAGAAACTATTGTAGAGGAGGAGGTTATAATAAGAGGACTATTCATAAACTTTATTCATGGAGACATATTTATAGAAACTAACAATGTACCACTTAGACTCAAACTAAACACTAAACATAGTTTATCTAAAACTAGATAACTATCATTATCTAACTAGATAATAATCCTACTCTAAAACATATACATAGTTCTATTATGAATCATATCCAACAAAATTGGGTGCCGGACGTCGCCGGCGAGCATGGCATCCCATCAGTGCTATATTGGATACAACCAGCCACCGTGTTCGCCATCTACTACCACTTCTTTCATGGCTTTGAGAGCATCGTCAGATCCCATGAGCCTTCGTTCACTGTCTACTTTCCGGAGTTGCAGCCGCTCCAAATCCGAGACACTGGCCGTATGTCAACGTCCCGTCAACGACACCGATAAGCTTCAAGCGCCACCATTCTCAACTTCGTTCGAGAGAGCTCTTTGAGATTTTGGATCGAGAACAAGAAACAAGGGTGAAGCCTAGAGTGTTGATGTACACCTTCGAGGCTTGGGAAGCAGAAGCTTTAGCTTCATGAATCGATATTGAAATCATCCCCGTTGGACGGTGGCCAAACAACACCGGTTATCTTTTCAAGGAGGACGAGAAGAAGTACATGGAGTGGGCCGGACACGAAGGTGGAAGGATCGATGGTTTATATATCGTTTGGGGAGCTTATCGGTGATGAAGAAGGAGCAGAAGGAGGAGATGGTGAGAGGGTTGAAGGAGAGTAAAGGCCATTTCTATGGGTTGTGAGGAAGGACAACAGAGAGGAAGGAGAAGGAGTGCTTGAGATTGAAGGAGAGGATGCGATGGTGGTGGAGTGGTGTTCTCAAGTGAGAGTCTTTGGCCACAGGGCGGTGGGATGCTTCGCGACGCCTTTGTGGATGGAACTTCGACATTTGGAGGAAGCTTGGTGTGCGGCGTGCCCATGGTGGCCGTGCCGCAGTTGGTCGGATCGATTAATACGAATGCGAAGTTGGTGGAGAGTTTGTGGGGTTGTGGTGTGAGGAGTGAGGTTGATGGAGAAGGTGTGCTTCAAGGTGAGGAGCTTGTGAGGTGCTTGGAGTTGGTGATGGGGGAAGGAGAGAAGGGTGTGGAGATTAGGAATAAGGCTAAGAATTGGAGAGATAAAGCTTTGGAAGCTGTGTCAGGAGGTGGATCTTGATGTTAATCTCAAGGCCTTTGTTGATAAGTTTCACTGAATAGTTTGGAAGATGTTAATCAAAGCCTTTATTTATTTTAATTTATTTATGACGTGATGCTGGTAATGAATATCACCGGAAGATTTATATTCATGTATAAATAATTTTCAAAATATTATTAATATTTAATAATCGATTATGCTTGTGTTATCGCTAATACATGGAATTAGGACGGATCACAGATTCACAATCAACAGATGAGAGATGATGTGGTTGAACTGATGTTTGGGAAGGATTGGACGCTGTTTAAATCTTCTTCTTGATGGATAACCGAGTCCTCCGGAGATTGGGCCTTCTAGGATTGCTCCTTGTAAGAAATAATTTTGCAGAGAGAAGAGGGTCAGATGCTCTTGCCTCGTGGTAGCCTCTAACACTCAAGTTAAAGGAGGAGTAAAGTAGAGGAGAAAACACAGAGCATTCAAGAGAATAGATCGAGTACCAAATCTTTGGATTTCAATTCCCCTTCATTGTTGCCTCCTAGTTCCTACCGCCATGGGGGTGGGGCGCTTTTAATCGCTAATCATGTGCCGTGATTACGGCTACTTTAGGAATATCAGCGATGACCCTAACCATTACCACAGCGCCCACAATCACGCATCAGCTTATGACCCCTTGAACTCTCGAGATCAGTGACTTGTTTCTTGGTTATTTTCTCCCGTAACACCTATCCCCTAACTCCTGAGGTTAACAAGCTAACAGCTTGAATTGGCTCACCTTGAGGAATTCAATTGCCGGCTACTTGTTGGGCTTGATTTAAGGGAGTTCTCAACTATTTGACTAAGAATGACCTTTTCAGGGCAAAACCAAAAGGGCAAAACCAAAATGACGGTGTTAGTGCTTCGTATCAACCTCGATCGTTGAGTCGTGACTTTTGGCAAACATGTCACCACAATTTTCGAGGAGCTCCTTCTGAAAAGTTATGGCGAAATATGTCTGAAGTGATCATGGGTGTGGCACTTGATGGGATCATCCCAAATCATCCACGCGTCATCCATCCGTAGAGGCGTCAATTCAGTGGCCGACGTTCTAGGTCATTGGATTATACTCGACAGTTCAGAGGATCACGCCCACGAGTACTGCCTTCAAATAAGCTCGCAGAGAATTAGGGTTTTACTTTTTTGTTGTTGCTTTGAGAGAGTCTTTAGTGCCCATGCTAAGGGTGGAAGGAGTGGAGGCCTCGACTGACTTGGTAGCTAACCCTCGGTTGTGAGTCATTTTGTCAATAGACTTGGATGTGGAATCTGAGCCCCCACCTATTATAACTACTTAAGGTATTCCGCCGTGGCCCAGGTGAAGTCCTTCTTCACAGATGAAGTGGTGGTTGTTGATGTGATAACCGGATTTTTTGAATTAATATAATAATGAAATAAATTAAAATTAAAATTAATGCTTGATTAGTAAAATGGGAAAGTTTGGGGGTTAATTGAAAAAAAAATAGATAGAAAATAATAATAATAAATACGATGTTTCAAAGAAGCTTCTTGATTTTAAGAAAATAAAATAAAAAATTAATTAAATAATATATTAAGCTCATGGATGAAATAGATAAGGATTCCAGATGTTTAAGAAGCTTTCGTGGCTCATTAATTTATTAATTTTATATATATATATATATATATATATATATATATATATATATATATATATATATATATATATAAAACCAAGCTTCGCCAGCCCACTCCACAAGGAAAAGAGAGAAAAAAATACAAAAAAAAGGGAAGAGGCGACCAGAGATTAGGAAGAGGTTGTAAACGGGCTAAGTTTGATTAGCCTAGGCCCAACTTCAATTAGGCTTTCGAAATAGAGCATAACGATTTTGAGCTTGAGCTCAAACAAGTTTGCTTTCAGCTCACCATTTCGATTTTAATTTGGCTTCGAAAGCTCAGGCTTTGAAATTTCGAAATTAAAAACTCAATTATAATTTTGAAATTTGAATTTATTTCAAAATTTAAAATTTATTTATAAATTAATTTTTTTATATTATATATTACATATCAATACTAAATATTAAATATTTTATTTATTATAATATTTATTATTATTTTTTTATTAATATTTAGATTATATATTAATATATTAATATTAAATTTCGAATTTGAGCTTGAGCTCGAAATTAATTTCAAAATTTGGAAATTGAAGCTCGAGCTTCGGCTCAAAAGCTTCCGATGCGATTCCGAGAAGCTCGAGCTTTTACCGAGCTGATCTCGAGCTCACGAACAGCTTGATCATTCGATAGTCCTAGAAGGGGGAGAAAAGAGAAGAAAGAAAGAAGAGGAGAGAGTAAGGGAGAGAGAAAGGGGAAAGAGAGAGAGGTGGCAGTGAAAAAGAAAATAAGAGGAGAGAGGTTGGAAAAAAAAGAAAGAGAAGGTAGGGAGAAAGTAAGTTTTAGTGTAATTTTATTTGTTAATCTTCTTTAACGGTTCGGATTGACTAATTTGGATTCTGCCCTTTTTACTGCAGCACCTACAATAGTTGGGAAAATCCAACCAAAGTAGGAGGGATTACTAGGTGAGTTGGCTACTTGAGATGAACTCTAGTATTTTGACTTGTTTGCCGGGAGTTCTATCGATGTTTTTATCAATGTATTCTGAAAAGTTGTATTTTTAATATGTACGTGTATTTGCTCCTAGTAGAGCGACCTTTGCATGTTTCATATATTAATCTGTGTCTATGTCACGTGTGCATCGGTTGAAACATGCCTATGTCAGGGCTTAGGTCCGTGGGACCATCTTGTTAATATGTATGCAGCCGGGGAGGCTGGTTATGTTATGGGAATAAGATTGTGATCTTAGGAGATGAGCACTGGTAGGTGCGATTGATATATTTGTGATTTACACGAGTTTGTGACATGATTATGTTAAAATTATGCACGTATGTCCAGTATGAATTTTGTTATATTTTGATAAATATATATGTTACACAAGCTATTATTTTTGTATTTAACTCTGGTGCGATATTAGTCTCTCACTTGGCTAGTTTTAGCTCACAAATCCCTCCATTTCAGTGTACAAGAGCAGGATTTATGGAAGAATAAGGGAAGAATAATAGAAAGGAAAGATAAATCAAAGGAAGGTCAAAGACCTCTACCACGTTTAGCCATGTTATTTTAAAACTATTTAAGATTTTTGATGTACCTAATCTCGAACATCTAAACTTTCGGTCCTTGGTTTAATTTAATTATTATTATTATATAACTTAAATAATAAGTCAATTATATGTGTTATAAAAAGCACAGGTTGTTACAAATGAGGCTCTCAGTGCCATCCTCCTAGACTCACGGCCTAGCTACCTTGGGGAGGCTTAGTAAAGGGAGGGCCCTCTTGGCTAACCTTGACCGGAGTAAAAGTAAGTCTCAAACCTTGCTTCCATTGATATCTTCTACTCATCTACTCAATAGTTGACGTGGTGTGTTTCTCTTGTGTAGTTTGGTCTTTTGATGTTTTATATGGCTATGTTGCTTTAAGAGGAGGTCGTGGTTGACAACCTCTCGAAGGAGTTATTGGAGAAAGCAGAGGCGGAGTTGGCTCAGCTCAGGCTGAGAAGTCTCAACTTGAACTTCAAATGGTTGGTCTCCAAGAGAAGGTCGAGATCCTTTTAGGGTAGAAGCTTCAGGCCCTCTATGAGCTGAAATGCAAACAAGACCTCCTCCGAACCTCCCAAACGTACATCCATTAGGGAGATCGAGGCTGCAACCTGCCGAATTACCGATGAAGCAGCCAAAAAGACGGTTTTCGAGTTTTGATTCGCTAATGAGTAACATGAAAAGCTTGATGCCTTTGGTAAGGAGGTCGTAAAGAACTTTCGAGATTCTTGGGAATTCTAGGAAGAGGTTGACTATATGAGGCATGAGGCAATATCTAACTTCAAGATTTCAAGGGAGCTTACGGAGTTGGTCTCTGAGCAAGCCTCTTTGGGAGTGGAGGAAGGGTTCGATATCTTCAAGGAGGTCGTTCTCAATCATCTAGAGTTAGATCTTTCTACCTTGGATTATGAGATCAAGGCCGTTACCTTCCCCAGCCTGGGAGAAGGGCTGAGGTGAGTCATACTCAACCTTGATATGTCTTCATCGCCTTATGTTGATGCTTCTCTTCTTCCCGGGGCAAGGAGTTCTTGACTAGGGCTGAGGTTGGAGCGGTGGCGGACTGTAAGGTGCTAGCTTTACCGGTCCATGAGATATCAGCTTCGACTGAGGCTGAGGTGCCTAGAGTGTTTGTTAACCTTCTCCTATAGTGTTTATGTGCATTTTTTTCCTTTTGCACCTATAAACTTTTGCAAGTTGTTAATTACAAAGTATTATCTTTACTTACTTGTGTTGTGGTTGTCCCCCAACTATCTTAGCCAACATGTCTTTAACTTGGCTCGGCTTGGGGAGCTCGGATATTGGTTGATGCCATGAGTCGGGAGCCCTCGGGTATCCAAATGCGAGTTGCTTTTCGAGATATGATCGAGCTGACTTAATTTCACGCCTCACATTATTCTCGATTGATGAGTTGCGACTCTTGGGAGACACGGCCAACCCGACTTCCAAGCGTCCTCATCAAAGATGAGTGCATCTTACGATAGATTAATCTAGAAGCATTTATGAGGATCACGACCCACGCGTATCACCCATCCATGTCAACGTCCGTTAGGAGAGTCTTCTGAGCCATTGGATTTTCTTGTAGAACACGTTTGCAAGTATCGATTATAAATAGGCCTTCAGAGGGGCAAGGCTTTTCTCCCAAGGTCTTCACCTTCTCTTTTTCCCTCATATGAGAAAACTCTTATAGTGTCTTTTCTTTCTTCTCAAGCTGAGGTAATGGAGGTTTTCACTCTATTTTCCAAGGAGGCGAGGGGCACCGTGTTGAATCAATAGCCTCTATCCTTATTTTTCCTTAATGTAGATTCATCCTTTCTCACAGCTTCTATTTAGACTTTTCTACGAATAAAGATTTCTGTGATGTAGATCAAATGCCTTTCTATATCTTTCTAGAAACAAAAGGCGATAATGGAAAAATAAATAAGATACTCCCATCACAATAACTTTGGATGAAAAGCAAAAGACTTTAATGGAAGAATCAGTAGGATGCTCCCCATCACAATGACGTTGGATCAGTTGGAGCTAGTAGCGGTTGCAGAAGCAAAAAAATTGCAATGAAAAAATAAGCAGGATGCTCTCATTTTGATGGGTCGAGTAGGATCGGTAGGGAGTAGAAGCAACAATTACTTGATCGAAGTTTAGGATTCTAGCTTTAGCAAACCAGAGGTATCGACTTTAACCGAGGTTGGGGTATGTTCCTCTATTGGGCCGAGGCGTCTTCATGATCCCTCAAGAAGAATAAGTTTTGTATCTTTTTCTTTTCTTATGCTCCATGTATCTATAAATTTCACAAGTCATCAATAAAGAAATATTATCTTTACTTTTGTTACGATTGTGTGATCTCTGTCCTCTGAGTTTCTCATTTCTGGAAATGTTTAAGTAACGACCATTTAGTTGTTAGGCTTAGCCTTCCACAGTACTGACTTTGAGTCCAAGAGTTCTTCGTGATTCACCATTAGAGCCTAACTAGGATTGCAATGAATTGAGAACATAGTTCTCAGGGCTCGAAGGCGAAGACTTTCGCTAAGAAAGAGAGGAGTGCTTAGCTTCTGTGGCTCTTCTCCTCGGGTCTTGAAATAGATAGAAAACAAAAGATCTGATGGGTTTTATTGACCATCATTTTATCCCTTGATAGGATCATGATCTGACCACAATAGATTAGTTCTTGTGTTAAAAATGGCGCTATGAGAACCAAATTATCGGGCCATGAAAAGTCAATTTCATCGTCCATTGATTCAATTTTTATATTTGTAAAAACATACTTTATGCATTGCTCAACCTACTCTTGTTCTTCTTGTAATAACCAACCAACTCTTCCTATAAAAGTTGAAATAGGGTCTTAATTCAAGAGTCATATCGCCAAACCCATAGTCCTTTATGGAGCATGTACCAAGTTCACCAAAATCTCATGAGCTTTTCTTAGAATTTAGCTCAAAAGCTAAAGTTGATAATAAAACATATGAATATGAAAAAAATAAAAATAAAACAAACTTGTGCAGTAGAGGTGTCAAGCGGGCCATGCTCCACACTGGCTAGCATGGCCCGACCCAGCAGCTAATGTTGGAAGTAGCGACAAAGCAACACCAATGGGAATGAAGATGATGCCAACAAGAGTGAAGACAGAGATCCAACCATCATAATCGCAAGTACACACAAAATCATCATACAAATTCATGCTAAAAAACCCGTAGAAGATAAACGAAACAAAAAAAAAAAAAAACAAGAAAAGTGTGTTTGTGATCACAAGATCACAAGATCACAGGAAAAGTGATCAAGGATGAAGATCAAAAGATGGGGATCGAGCAAAGGTTGAGATAAGACAAGGAAACTCTTGAATCTTCATATCAATAATTGACAGAGTTTGAGAGAGATAGAGAAAGAGGGGCTTCTAATCTTTCATCTTTAGGAAAGGGCTAGCATACGGTGCGTGCCGTGTCGGCCCGTGGGATCGTCGACCAGGACTAGTAATGCGGTATGGATCGTGGACACCTCTAATTTGTGTGTCTAGATAAAACTTGATTGACAAGATGTAATCTTTATCAACGTTTGAGGTAAGACATTGTAATCAAGAAAACTGATTTTTAACAGTAAACATGCATGCGTCATCACCCACGTCATCCTTGATTGCTGCCCATCACTGCATAATAACCCCACGGCATGCAACGCTCTCAATCCATTGATCAGCTTCAAGCTCGCATCTCTCTCTCTCTCTCTATTGATCATTAACAATGGCGGCAAAAGCTCGGCACCACTACTTGTTCGTCGCGTACCCCCTACAAAGCCATATAAACCCCACCCACCACCTCGCCAAGCAACTGGCGAGCTCCACCGGCGCCCCTTGATCACCTTCTCCACTGGCCGTATCCGCTTCTTGCACCGCCGCGATAGTCTCCCTCCGTCCCAAACGCCGACCATGAATTCAACAACGGCCTCATCACCTACCTCCCCTTCTCCGATGGAAACGACGAAGGTTTCAAACCGCATAAAGCATGGATTTCAAGGACTTCCTCTCGACTTCCAAAAAGCGGTCAGCGAAACGTCTCCACCATCGTGGGAGACCTCGCCGCCGCTGGCCGGCGGTGACTGCATAGTCTACTTCGTTCTTGTTAAATTGGGTGCGGTGGACGTCGCCGAGGAGCATGGCATCCCTTCAGTGCTATATTGGATACAACCAGCCACCGTGTTCGCCATCTACTACCACTACTTTCATGGCTTTGAGAGCATCGTCGAGCCCACGTTGACGTAGCCTTCCTTCACTTGTCTCCTTTCCGGAGTTGCAGCCGCTCCAAATCCGAGACCTGCCGTGGTTTCTCAATGTCCCTGTCACTGACACCAATAGCTTCAAGCGCCTCCATTCACAACTCTTTCAAAGAGCTCTTGAGATTTTGGATCGAGGACAAGAAGATAAGGTTGAGCCTAGAGTGTTGGTGAACACCTTTGAGGCTTGGGAAACAGAAGCTTTAGCTTCTGTCAGAGATTGATATCATCCCCGTTGGACGGTGGCCGAAAGAGAGCAACACTAGTTATCTTTTCAAGGAGGACGAGAAGAAGTACATGGAGTGGCTGGACACGAAGGAGGAAGGGTCGAGTGGTTTTATGTATCGTTTGGGAGCTTGTCAGTGATGAAGAAGGAGCAGAAGGAGGAGATGTTGAGAGGGTTGAAGGAGAGCAAGAGGCCATTTCTATGGGTTGTGAGGAAGGACAACAGAGAGGAAGGATGGGTTGTGAGCAAGGACAACAGAGAGGAAGGAGTAGGAGTGCTTGAGATTGAAGAAGGAGAGGATATTGGGATGGTGGTGGAGTGGTGTGATCAAGTGAGAGTATTGGCGCACAGAGCAGTGGGATGCTTCGTGACGCACTGTGGATGGAACTCGACGCTGGAGAGCTTGGTGTGCGGCGTGCCGATGGTGGGCGTGCCGCAGTGGTCGGATCGGTGCAGCGAATGGAAGTTGGTGGAGAGTTTGTGGGGGTGTGGTGTGAGGAGTGAGGTTGATGGAGATGGTGTGCTTCAAGGTGAGGAGCTTGTGAGGTGCTTGGAGTTGGTGATGGGGGATGGAGAGAAGGGTGTGGAGATTAGGAACAAGGCTAAGACTTGGAGAGAGAAAGCTTTGGAAGCTGTGGCTGGAGGTGGATCTTGTGTTGTTAATCTCAAGGCCTTTGTTGATAAGTTTCTCTGAATACTTGTTTGGAAGGTGTATCTTTTCCTTTTACACTGTAAACATTTATTGTGATGCAATCACGGTAACTTTGAATGAAAAGCGAAGACTTTAAATAGAAGAATCAGTAGGAGGCTCCATGTCAGAATGGCGTTGGATCGATTAGAGTAGCGATTCTGACGCAAAAGGCTGCAATTAAAAAAATAAGCAGGATGCTCTCATTTTGATGGGGTAGGATTAGTTGGAGAAGCTTGATGGTTGTAGTCGAGTTCAAGATGCTAGCTTTAGGTGAACACGAGGTGTCAGCTCTAACCGAGGTTGGGGTATGTGCCCCATTGGAATTGTGGCTTCTTCCTAGTACCTCAAGAATATGTTTTGCAACCTTTCTTATACTCCTTGTTTCTATAAATTTTACAAATCATCAATAAAGAAATATTATCTTTAATTACTTATGTCACCATTGCGTGATCTTTTGCCCTCAGAATTACTTATTTTTTGAAATGTTTAAATAATGACCATTTAGTTGTTAGGAAGCAGCATTCTACAATCTTGACTTAGAGTCCAACAGTTCTTTGTGGTTCACCATTGTGAGCCCAACTTGGACCGTCATGAACTTCGTAACACAGTTCTCGGGGCTTGGAGGTGAAGACTTACGTCTAGAAAAAGAGGATTGCTTAGCTTACGCTTTTGTAGCTCTTACTCTCCTTGGGTCTTGAAATAGATAAAAAACAAGAGATTAATGGGTTTTATTGACCATTATTTTATCCCTTGATAGGATGAGTATCTAACCATAATAGATTAGTCTTTGCTTTGAAAATGGCCTCACGAGGAATTTGAATTGTCAGGCCACTGAAAAGTCAATTTCATCATCCATTGATTCACTTTTTTATTAGTAGAAGCAAACTTTATGCATCGCTAACCTTCTCTTGTTCTTCTTGTAAGAGCAGAATTGCTTTCTTGTGAAAGTTGAAATGAAGTGTTAATTTAAGGAGCATGAACCAAGTTCACCAAAATCTCATGAGCTTTTTTCGAATTTAGCTCAAAAGCTAAAGCTGGTAACAAAACATATAAATATGAAGAAAAACAAGCATGCAAAGTAGAGGTGTTAAGCGGGCCATGCTCCACACTGGCCATTATGGCCCAACCCAGTGCTAATGTTCGAAGTAAGCAGCGAAGCAACACCAATATTGAGAATGAAGATAATACCAACAAGAGTGAAGACCAAGATCCAACAATCAGAATCATAAGTACACACTAAATCATCGTACAAATCGATATATGTTCTAAAAGGCCCTAGTAAATAAAAGAAACAAAAAACAAATCAATCTCCCGTGTTAGAGTTCGAACCAACCGCGACATTATTCATCGCATGGTCGCCAAGAAAAGAGGATGAAGATCAAGAGATGGGGATCGAGCCGAGATTGAGATCAAAGGAGAAAAGATCTTGAAAATGTACTTCGAACTCAAAACATATGAGTCTGGCATGCTTTGTAAGCTTTGGAAATAACTTTTCTGTTTCTGAGTCCCTTGCCAATGTAGCTAAGTAATCAACACAAACATTTGCTTCCCTTTGTATATGCTCCATCTCCCATTCTTGGATCTGATTTAGCATTTCTTTTGCATTCCTCATTGGTTCTTCTTGTACCGCAATTTATCTAGGCCAATTCACCATGGATGCACCTGGCCAACGCCTAGTTATCAATGTAAATTATGGCTCTTCTGCTTCCCAATTCAGGAAGTCTTTTAACTCCTTTCTTCATGGCATGGGCTTCAACTTCAAAAGATGAGTTGGATGCCTAGCTCCTAGCTCTTGGAATGCAGAATTTCCCCAAGTTAGTCACTATTACATATCCCAAACCTGCTCTTCTTATAACCTCAACATTCTATGAAACATCAGTATATAGAAGGTGGTTGGCAGCACTCTGTTTTGATACTCCTTTGTCAACATAAAAGTGTGAAGAATGGAGCCTGTTGTGAAGATCAATGGAGCTTGCGGATGAGCGAGGCATTTGGTGTGGAGTCGAGGAACAAGCGTTTCCGAAGAATAAGCTTCTTCCGATCTTCAAGGTGGGCTGAAGAACAAGAACGTTCTTCCGATCTTTAAAAAAATGTGTAGGGTTTAATGTAATAGTATTTTCGATGTGTATATTATTTTAAATAATATCAAATAATACCATAAACTAATAAATAATTTCCCCATATTTATATAACTTCTGTCTGCGTGAAACAGAAAGGTTGGATGAAATTTGTGACAACCTATGTACAAGTGAAAAAATATATATATATAACTTTTCTTGGTTGACAAGCTGTATCTTTGTCTAACTTGTGGAATATGGAATTATAAAAACTATTTTAATTCTTTAGATTTGCTAGACGTTGTGATCAAGAAACCAAAAAATCAAGACTGACTTTAAAATTTTAAATAGTAAACATGCATGCGTCATCGCCCACGTCATCCTCAATCGATGCCCATCACTGCATTATATTTATAAGTTATAACCCCCACAGCATTCAACGCTCTCAATCCATTGATCATCTTCAAGCTCACCTCTAATCATCAATGGCGGAAAAAGCTCGGCAGCACTACTTGTTCGTCACGTACCCCATACAAAGCCATATAAACCCCACCCTCCACCTCGCCAAGCACCTGGCGAGCACCACCGGCGCCGCAGTCACCTTCTCCACCGCCGTATCCGCCCACCGCCGCATGGTCTCCTCCTTCCCAAACGCTGACCAAGAATTCAACAACGGCCTCATCACATACCTTCCCTACTCAGATGGAAACGACGAAGGTTTGAAACGAGACAACATGGATCTCAAGGAACACATCTCTGACTTCCGAAAAACGGTCAGCAGAAACGTCTCCACCATCGTGGGAGACCTCGCCGCCGCTGGCCGGCCGGTGACGATGCATAGTCTACACGCTACTGTTAAATTGGGTGCCGGACGTCGCCGAGGAGCATGGCATCCCTTCAGTGCTATATTGGATACAACCAGCCACCGTGTTCGCCATCTACTACCACTACTTTCATGGGTTTGAGAGCATCGTCAGAGCCCACGCGGACGAGCCTTCGTTCACTGTATGTTTTCCGGAGTTGCAGCCGCTCCAAATCCGAGACCTGCCGTCGTATGTCAACGTCCCCGTCAACGACACCGATAGCTTCAACGCCACCATTCTCAACTCGTTCAGAGAGCTCTTTGAGATTTTGGATCGAGAACAAGAAACAAGGGTGAAGCCTAGAGTGTTGATGTACACCTTCGAGGCTTGGGAAACAGAAGCTTTAGCTTCTGTAACTGATATTGAAATCATCCCCGTTGGACAGTGGCCAAACAACACTGGTTATCTTTTCAAGGAGGACGAGAAGAAGTACATGGAGTGGCTGGACACGAAGGAGGAAGGGTCAGTGGTTTATATATCGTTTGGGAGCTTGTCAGTGATGAAGAAGGAGCAGAAGGAGGAGATGTTGAGAGGGTTGAAGGAGAGCAAGAAGCCATTTCTATGGGTTGTGAGGAAGGACAACAGAGAGGAAGGAGAAGGAGTGGTTGAGATTGAAGAAGGAGAGGATGGGATGGTGGTGGAGTGGGTGTGATCAAGTGAGAGTGTTGGCGCACAGTGCGGTGGGATGCTTCGTGACGCACTGCGGATGGAACTCGACGCTGGAGAGCTTGGTGTGCGGCGTGCCGATGGTGGGCGTGCCGCAGTGGTCGGATCAGTGCACGAATGCGAAGTTGGTGGAGAGTTTGTGGGGGTGTGGTGTGAGGAGTGAGGTTGATGGAGATGGTGTGCTTCAAGGTGAGGAGCTTGTGAGGTGCTTGGAGTTGGTGATGGGGGAAGGAGAGAAGGGTGTGGAGATTAGGAACAAGGCTAAGACTTGGAGAGAGAAAGCTTTGGAAGCTGTGGCTGAAGGTGGATCTTCTGATGTTAAGCTCAAGGCCTTTGTTGATGATAAGTTTCACTGAATAGTTTGGAAGATGTTAATATTTATTTATTTTAATTTATTTATCACGTGATGCTGGTAATGAATATCAGCCGAAGATTTATATTTTCATATATAAATAATTTTTCAAAATATTATTAATATTTAATAATCTGATTGTGCAGTGTTATAGCTAATATATGGAATTAGGACGGATCCGCGATTCACAATCAGCGGATGAGAGATGATGTGGTTGAGCTGATGTTTTGGGAAGGGATTGGGCCATTTGTTTAAATCTTTTTCTTGATGGATCATGAGTCCTCACGAGATTGGGCGTTCTAGGATCGCTCCTTGTAAGAAATGAATTTTCTTGAGAGAGAGAAGAGGGTGGGATTCTCTTGCCTGCATTGTAACACCTAACACTCAAGTCAAAGAAGGAGGAGTAAAGTAGAGGAGAAAACACAAAGCATTCAAGAGAATAGATCGAGTACCAAATACTGGATTTCGAATTCCCCTTTATTGTCGCCTCCTAGCTCCTACCGCCACGGGGGGACGTACGGGGCAGTTAACTGTCAATCATGTGCCCGATTACGGCTACTTTAGGAATATCAGGCGATGACCCTGACCATTACCACGACACCCACAATCACGTACTACTTATGACCCCTTGAACTCTCGAGATCAAGCGACTTGTTTCTTGGTTATTTTCTCCCGTAACACTTGTCCCCTAACTCAGAGGTCAACAAGCCTTCGGCTTGAATTTGCTCACCCCGAGGAATTCAATTGTCGGCTACTTGTTGGGAATGATTTAAGGGAGTTCTCAACTATTTGACTAAGAATGACCTTTTCAGGGCAGAACCAAAATGACGATGTTAGTGCTTTGTATCAACCTCGATCGTTGAGTCGTGACTTTTGGCGAACATGTCACCACAATTTTCGAGGAGCTCCTTCTGAAAAGTTATGGCGAAATATATGCGAAGTGATGATCATGGGTGTGGCTCTCGATGGGATCATCTCAAATCATCCATGAGTCATCCATCGGTAGAGCGTCGATTCGGTGGTAGAAGCGTTCTAGGTCATTGGAATATACTTCGGCGATTCAGGAGGATCCGCCACGCAGTCTTGCCTTCAAATAAGCTCGCTTGAGAGAATTGCGCATTTTACTTTCACGATCCTCTTCTTTTTTTATTTGTTGCTTTGAGAGAGTCTTTAGAGTGCCCATGCTAAGGGTGGAAGGAGTGGAGGCCTCGGCCCGACTTGGTAGCTAACCCCTCGGTTGTGAGTCATTTTGTCAATAGACTCGGATGTGGAATCTGATCCCCCACCTATTATACCTAAAGCTCATGTTTGATAGGGGGTTATCCCCAAGGGATAACCCCAACACAATTCCCCATGAAAAAAAATTTCCCGCCAAAATCATTAATTAAGATTTAAACATAAAACCCACCAATGAATAGTCAACACATCACCATCTTATCATTAATACCTTTACTTTAAAATTTCCCTCCAAAAAATTCAAAAATTTTTAAAAGTTATTCCTTATTCCCAAGTGGAATAACCCCTATCAAACACAAGCTTAAGGTGCATACACCAAACCCGGGGGAGGCGAGGGGAGGGGTGCAAGTGGAGGGCTTCAGGTTCCAAAGGCTGATGGCTAATCTTCCCGTTTTCGCCGTTGCCGAGGTGAAGTCCCTCTTCACCGATGAAGTGGTGGTTGTTGATGTGATAACCGGATTTTTTGAATTAATATAATAATGAAATAAATCAAAATCAAAATTAATGCTTCATTAGTAAAATGGGAAAAGTTTGGGGGTTAATTGAAAAAAAATAGAAAAAATAATAATAAATATGATGTTTCAAGGAAGCTTCTTGATTTTAAGAAAATAAAAAAAATTAATTAAATAATATATTAAGCTCATGGATGAAATAGATAAGGATTCCAGATGTTTCAAGGAGCTTTCCTGGCTCATTAATATATTAATTTTTTTATATTTATAAATAAAACCAAGCTTCGCCAGCCCACTTCATATGGAAAAGTGAAAAAATAAAACATAAAAAAGAGGGAGGAGGCTGACGGAGCTTAGGAAGAGGTTGTAAGCGGGCGAGCTTGATGCAAGGGCCTATCTGAAATTAATTTAAAATAGCTAGCTTGAGCTCGAGCTAAAAATTAGCTCGAATAAGTTTTACTTTCGAGGCTTTCGTTTTGAAAACTCATTTCTGTTTGAAAACTCGAAATTAAAAACTCAATTATAATTTTGAAATCTCGGATTTAGTTTGATATTTATAAATTAATTTTTTTATATTATATATTATATATCAATACTAAATATTAAATATTTTATTCATATATTTTAATATTTATTAATATATTAATTTTTTATTGATTTTTATTAATATTAATATTATATATTAATATATTAATATTAAATTTCAAAATTTCAAAATTTGAGCTTTCGGCTCGAAATCAATTTCGAGCTCAAAATTGAAGCTCGAGCTCGGCTCAAAAGCTCGAAATTCCGATTCCGAGGTGAGCTCGAGCTTTTATCGAACCGATCTCGAATTCGCCATGAGCGACTGATCGTTCGATAGCCCTAAAAGGAAGGAGAAGAGAGAAGAAAGAAAGAAGAGGAGAGAGTAAGGGAGAGAGAAAGGGGAAAGAGAGAGAGGTGGTAGTAGAAATGGAAAATATATAAGAGGAGAGATGTTGGAAAAAAGAGAAAGAAAAGGTAGGGAGAAAGTAAGTTCTAGTGTAATTTTTATTTCTTAATCTTTTTAACGGTTGGATTGACTAATTTAGAGTAAATTACGCTTGCTTTACGGCAACAACTACAATAGTTGGGAAAATCCAACCAAAGTAGGAGGGATTACTTAGGTGAGTTATTTATGCAGATGAACTCTAGTATTTTGACTTGTTTTCACGGAGTTCTATCGATGTTTTTATCAATGTATTACGAAAAGTTGTATTTTTAATATATGCGTGTATTTGCTCCTAGTAGAGTTAACTTTGCATGTTTAGTATATTAATACGGTCTATATGTCACATGTATGCCGGTTGAAAACATGCCTATGTCGAGAGCTTAGGTCCGTGGGACCATCTTGTTAATATGTATGTAGCCAGGGAGGCTAGTTATGTTATGGGAATAATATTGTAATCTTAGGATATGAGCACTGGTAGGTGAAATTGATATATTTGTGATTTACACGAGTTTGTGACATGATTATGTTAAGATTATGCACATATGTCCAGTATGAATTTTGTATATTTTAATAAATATATCTGTTACACAAGCTATTATTTTTGTATTTAACCCTGGTGCGATATTAGTCTCTTACTTTGCTAGTTTTAGCTCACAACTCCCTCTATTTGATTAATGCGGGGAGGCGGGACCTATGGAATAATAAGGGAAGAATAATAGAAAGGAAAGATAAATCAAAGGAAGGTCAAAGACCTCTGCCATGTTTAGTCATGTTATTTTAAAACTATTTAAGATTTTGATGTACCTAATCTCTAAACATCTAAACTTTCGGTCCTTCAGTTTAATTTAATGATTATTATTATATACCTTAAATAATAAGTCAATTATATGTGCTATAAAAACCTGAGTTTTTACAAATGAGGCTCTCCAGGTCATATCCTCCTAGACTCTGACCTAGCTACCTTGGGGGGGCTTAGTAAATGGGAGGGGCCCTCTTGGCTAACCTTGATTGGAGTAAAAGCAAGTCTCAAACCTTGCTTCCATTGATATCTTCTACTCAATAGTTGACGTGGTGTGTTTCTCTTGTGTAGTTTGGTCTTTTGATGTGTTATATGGCTATGTTGCTTTAAGAGGAGGTCGCTGTTGGCGACCTCTGAAGGAAACTATTGGAGAAAGCGGTGAGTTGGCTCAAATTTCAGTGAGAAGTCTCAGCTTGAACTTCAAATGGTTGGTCTCCAAGAGAAGGTCGAGATCCTTTTGGGGTAGAAGCTTCAGGCCCTCCACGAGCTGAAATGCAAACATGACCTCCTCCGAACCTCCCAAACGTACAACCATTAGTGAGATCGAGGTTGCAACCTACCGAATGACCGATGAAGCAGCCGAAAAGACGGTTGTCGAGTTTAGATTCGCTAAGGAGTAACATGAAGAGCTTGAGGCTTTCGGTAAAGAGGTCGTAAAGAACTTTCGGGATTCCTGGGAATTCTAGGAAGAGGTTGACTATATGAGGCATGAGGCAATGTCTAACTTCAAGAGTTCAAGGGAGTTGACGGAGTTGGTCTCCGAGCAAGCCTCTTTGGGAGTGGAGGAAGGGTTCGATATCTTCAAGGAGGTCGTTCTCAATCATCTAGAGTTAGATCTTTCTACTTTGGATTATGAGACCGCGCTCCGTTACCTTCCCCCAGTTCTGGGAGAAGAAACTGTCGAGGTCGAAGTCATACTCGACCTTGATATGTCTTTATCGCCTTATGTTGATGCTTCTCTTCTTCCTGGGGGCGAGGAGTTACAAAACTAGGGCTGAGGTTGGAGCGGTGTGATTTGTAAGGTGCTAGCTTTACCGGTCCATGAGATATCGGCTTTGGTGAGGTTGAGGTGCCTAGAGTGTTTGTTAACTTTCTCCTATAGTGTTTATATGCATTTTTTTCCTTTTGCACTGTAAACTTTTGTAAGTTTGTTAATAAAGAACTATTTTCTTTAGTTACTTGTGTTGTGGTTGTCCCGAACTATCTTAGCCAACATGTCTTTAACTTGGCTCGGCTTGGGGAGCTTCGGATATTGGTTGATACCATGAATATGGGAGCCCTCGGGTATCCAAATGCGAGTTGCTTTTGAGATATGATCGAGCTAACTTGATTTCCGCCTCGCATCATTCTCGATTGATGAGTTGCGACTCTTGGGAGACACAACACTTCGACTTCCAAGGCGTCCTCATCAAAGATGAGTGTGGCTTACAATAGACTGATCTAGAAGCATTTATGAGGATGCATCACACGTATCGCCCATCCATGTCAACGTCTGTTAGGAGAGTCTTCCGAGCGATTGGATTTTCTTGTAGAACACGTTTGCAGGTATCGATTATAAATAGGCCTTCAGAGGGGCAAGGCTTTTCTCCCAAGGTCTTCACCTTCTCTTCTTCCCTCATATGAGAAAACTCTTATAGTGTCTTTTCTTTCTTCTCAACTAAGGTAATGGAGGTTTTCACTCTATTTTCCAAGGAGTAGGGCACCGGTGTTGAATTAATAGCCTCTATCCTTATTTTTCCTTAATGTAGATTCATCCTTTCTCACAACTTCTGTTTAGACTTTTCTACGAATAAAGATCTCTGTAATGTAGATCAAATGCCTTTGTGTATCTTTCTAGAAACAAAAGACGATAATGGAAAAATAAGTAAGATACTCCCATCACAATAACTTTGGATGAAAAGCAAAAGACTTTAATGGAAGAATCAATAGGATGCTCCCCATCACAATGACATTGGATCAGTTGGAGCTAGTAGCGGTTGCAGAAGCAAAAAAATTGCAATGAAAAAATAAGCAGGATGCTCTCATTTTGATGGGCCAGATAGGATCAATAGGAGTAGAAGCAACAATTGCAGTCGAGTTTAGGATTCTAGCTTTAGCAAACCCGAGGTGTCAGCTTTAACCGAGGTTGGGGTATGTTCCTCTATTGGGCGAAGGCGTCTTCCTTGATCCCTCAAGAATAAGTTTTGTATCTTTTTCTTTTCTTATGCTTCATGTATCTATAATTTTTCACAAGTCATCAATAAAGAAATATTATCTTTACTTTTGTCACGATTGTGTGATCTCTGTCCTCTGAGTTTCTCATTTCTGGAAATGTTTAAGTAACGACCATTTAGTTGTTAGGCTTAGCCTTCCACAGTACTGACTTTGAGTCCAAGAGTTCTTCGTGATTCACCATTAGAGCCTAACTAGGATTGCAATGAATTGAGAACATAGTTCTCAGGGCTCGAAGGCGAAGACTTGCGCTAAGAAAGAGAGGAGTGCTTAGCTTCTGTGGCTCTTCTCCTCGGGTCTTGAAATAGATAGAAAACAAAAGATCTGATGGGTTTTATTGACCATCATTTTATCCCTTGATAGGATCATGATCTGACCACAATAGATTAGTCCTTGCGTTAAAATGGCGCTCTGATAACCAAATTATTGGGGCCTGAAAAGTCAATTTCATAGTCCATTAATCCAATTTTTATATTTGTAAAAACACACTTTCTGCGTCGCTCAACCTTCTCTTTTTCTTCTTGTAATAACCAACCAACTCTTCCTATAAAAGTTGAAATAGGGTGTTAATTCAAGAGTCACATTGCCAAACCCATAGTCCTTTATGGAACATGAACCAAGTTCACCAAAATCTCATGAGCTCTTCTTGGAATTGAGCTCAAAAGCTAAAGTTGATAATAAAACATACGAATAGGAAAAAATAAAAAATAAAACAAGCTTGTGAAGTAGAGGTTGTCAAGCGGGCCATGGTCCACACCTTGGCTAGCATGGCCGACGAGCTAATGTTGGAAGTAAGCAGCAAAGCAACACCAATGGGAATGAAGATGATGCCAACAAGAGTGAAGACAGAGATCCAACCATCATAATCGCAAGTACACACAAAATCATCATACAAATTCATGCTAAAAAACCCGTAGAAAATAAACGAAACAAAAAAAACAAGAAAAGTGTTTTTGTGATCACAAGATCGCAAGAAAAGTGATCAAGGATGAAGATCAAGAGATGGAGATCGAGCAAAGGTTGAGATAAGACAAGGTAACTCTTGAATCTTCATATCAATTGCTTCTCATCTTTCAGAGATTGAGAGAGAGAAAGAGGGGCTTCTCATCTTTCATCTTTAGGGGCTGGGCTAGCATGCGGTCGTGCCGTGTCGGCCCGTGGGCCGTGTCTGACCAGATCAGTACGGTATGGAGCGTGACACCTCTAATTTGTGTGTCTAGATAAAACTTGATTGACAAGATGTTATCTTTGTCAACGGTTGAGGTAAGACATTATAGTCAAGAAACACAAAAACGCAAAACTGATTTTTAACAATAAACATGCATGCGTCATCGCCCACGTCATCCTTGATTGCTGCCCATCACTGCATAATAACCCCACAGCATGCAACGCTCCCAATCCATTGATCAGCTTCAAGCTCGCATCTCTCTCTCTCTCTCTCTCTCTCTCTCTATTGATCATTAACAATGGCGGCAAAAGCTCGGCACCACTACTTGTTCGTCGCGTACCCCCTACAAAGCCATATAAACCCCACCCACCACCTCGCCAAGCAACTGGCGAGCTCCACAGGCGCCGCAGTCACCTTCTCCACCGCCGTATCCGCCCACCGCCGCATGGTCTCCTCCGTCCCAAACGCCGACCATGAATTCAACAACGGCCTCATCACCTACCTCCCCTTCTCCGATGGAAACGACGAAGGTTTCAAACCAGACAGCATGGATTTCAAGGACTTCCTCTCTGACTTCCAAAAAAACGGTCAGCGAAACGTCTCCACCATCGTGGGAGACCTCGCCGCCGCTGGCCGGCCGGTGACCTGCATAGTCTACTCGCTACTGTTAAATTGGGTGGTGGACGTCGCCGAGGAGCATGGCATCCCTTCAGTGCTATATTGGATACAACCAGCCACCGTGTTCGCCATCTACTACCACTACTTTCATGGCTTTGAGAGCATCGTCAGAGCCCACGCTGACGAGCCTTCGTTCACTGTCTCCTTTCCGGAGTTGCAGCCGCTCCAAATCCGAGACCTGCCGTCGTTTCTCAATGTCCCTGTCACTGACACCGATAGCTTCAACGCCTCCATTCACAACTCTTTCAAAGAGCTCTTCGAGATTTTGGATCGAGGACAAGAAGATAAGGTGAAGCCTAGAGTGTTGGTGAACACCTTCGAGGCTTGGGAAACAGAAGCTTTAGCTTCTGTCACTGAGATTGATATCATCCCCGTTGGACAGTGGCCAAAAGAGAGCAACACTAGTTATCTTTTCAAGGAGGACGAGAAGAAGTACATGGAGTGGTTGGACACGAAAGAGGAAGGGTCAGTGGTTTATGTATCGTTTGGGAGCTTGTCAGTGATGAAGAAGGAGCAGAAGGAGGAGATGTTGAGAGGGTTGAAGGAGAGCAAGAGGCCATTTCTATGGGTTGTGAGGAAGGACAACAGAGAGGAAGGAGAAGGAGTGATTGAGATTGAAGAAAGAGAGGATGGGATGGTGGTGGAGTGGTGTGATCAAGTGAGAGTGCTGGCGCACAGGGCGGTGGGGTGCTTTGTCACGCACTGTGGATGGAACTCGACGCTGGAGAGCTTGGTGTGCGGCGTGCCGATGGTGGCCGTGCCGCAGTGGTCGGATCAGTGCACGAATGCGAAGTTGGTGGAGAGTTTGTGGGTGTGTGGTGTGAGGTGTGAGGTTGATGGAGATGGTGTGCTTCAAGGTGAGGAGCTTGTGAGGTGCTTGGAGTTGGTGATGGGGGAAGGAGAGAAGGGTGTGGAGATTAGGAACAACGCTAAGACTTGGAGAGACAAGGCTTTGGAAGCTGTGGCTGAAGGTGGATCTTCTGATGTTAATCTCAAGGCCTTTGTTGATAAGTTTCACTGAACAGTTAGTTTTGTTTTTTTCCTTTCATATAGCTAGAAAAATTGAAAATGGTTTGTATACCACTGAAAAAACATGATTTACTTGCATAATAAAATTATGGGTGTTGTTAAACTAATGTATAGAATAAAGAAAAATAATTAAAATAAAGTTGTTAATATACCAGTCTCCACTTATTTTAAATAAAGAGATGAAAAGAATTAGAAAATATATAATAACAAATTTTTTTTTTTTAAATTTGTAAAGGCATTCCCAGCCTTTTTATTTTGCAAGTAAAACTTCATTTTGGTAAAGGTAAGGAAATTTTTTGAAAATACATCCTTGTAACCAAACAAGGGATTTGGATCCCACTAAACAAATGCTACCTTATCTCCACATCCCATATGCTTCCTGGAAATATGATATAGAGACATGTAGAACTGATTGATTTACATATGAATTTTTCAGTGATGAAAGGGGAGAGACAAACCTTCTCAAAGAGCAATAGTTGAACCATAACAAATAACCAAAAACACCCAACCATAATGCATCAAGCCAACAAAGAAATGAATGAAATACTTTCTCTAGGAAACTTGACTTCTTACAGTCAAGTCATATAACAAACAACATGATCATACAAAGACGTATTCAAGAGAGAGCTGTTACTACTGTAACAATATGCTGACGAGAATTACTTCCTTCTTTGTGATATCAAAACCATGAAATTAATCTTCAGCCCTCAGGCGAAATCAAGTGCTTATTTCCAGTGGCCATTGGACAATCAGCAGTATGATATAGAGAGAGCAACCTGTCTAGGAACCTTTGGTCATATATACAGAATGGAAAAAGTTCAGAAGAAACAAACAGTAAACAACATGCAATGCAGATGACAAGAGAAGTCAGGCAAACAACATCTGATTGCAACCTGAAAAGGTCTGTTAAGAAATTCACCACGACAAACTGACGCCCTGACAACTTACTTTTTGAGATGCAAAGCTATCTGCACAACTACACTACAACATCCCCTACATTTTCCTAGTAGGGAATCACCTATTTTCAAGTGTTTGTTTTCGCTGAAAATTTTCCTTACCCTTGCATATATAAAGCTACATACATCTTCAGAAGGTTAGTCATTGAATCAGTTCAACTATGACTTACTGAGAATAATAGCTTGGAAAGAGAAAACTGCATTAAGAACTTACGGAAATAAAAGCTTTAATAGTCAGGTGAGGTTTCAATTAGAACGAACCTCAAAATATTTATTTCTGACCAGAGTTCTGCTTCGAGTGTATATCTGGAGTTTCTATCTCACATGCAATCAATCAGCATATTCAAAGTATGAATGCAGTGCGAAATATATTTAACAATCCTAATGTTGCACACTGCTCTTGCACCATAACTAAACAGGGTAGAACACATCATGTCCATAGGAAAATAGGAAATCTCACCAAGTAAGATATTATCTGGAGAAAAATGAAGTATGGGCAAAGATTTCATTTAAGGGGAAAAAAAAGTAAGGTGACAAGAAGGAAATTTTCTGTACAGAATTAGCAACCAAGAACTACATACGGCTCCTAAATGGAGTAATAGGTCCATCTAATGGGGAGTAACTGCACAGAACACAAAATAACTAATAGAATTGCTAAAGAAAATGCTTGAAAACGACTTATCTGGTTCTGCAAAGTACCTATATGTCAAAAGTTCATGTTGTATCAACAGTTCCATCCCAGAAAGGGATGACTCAGTCAATCTCCACCATACTTTTTAGCCATCAAAATGATGAACCGCGTTTCTTAATTTATGCAAGCTGTCGATACATGAGACTCCTCAAGATCATTTCAACCTAACCATCACCACTCAAGTCTTTCTCGGATGCTTTAATTGCTTCTGCGGTAATAAGAGCAACTGTGGCTTTGTGAAGTGCGAGATTAGCCTTGTGCAGAAGCCTTTGGGCCTTCTCTTTTTTGAGCTTAGCCATGTTTGATGCATGCTGAGCTGCACTTGATGCATCCCGTAATCTAAACTCATCAATATCAGCTCGGTGCCGCTGAGACCCATCAAAATGTGAATCCATTCTGCTGGACCACTCAGACATATCAGCACTCCATCGTGAAACACTATTTCTTTTTACTTTCTGATTATGTGGGGAAGGCAACATTAGAATATCCCTATTAGATGCCAGCAATCCCATCTTTTTTGAATTATTTCTATAAAGAACAGGAAATTGACTTCTCTCAGAAGCATCATTAGTCATCAGAAATCCCATCTTTCGAGAATCCATTGGAGAGAAACTGGATGAAGCATGACGTGAATGAAAAGAATCAGAAGATTCATAGGTAGGGATAGTAATAACCAAATCCTTCTCTCCTCCAGCTGATGTTCCATTCAGTTTTCTGTCTGAAGGCCAATATGTGAAGGAGAATCAGAATACTTCAAATGAAGGGTAATTAAATACTGAAACAAAAGAAATAGATAAACAAATAAAGAAAGGAAACTAGGATTACCAAATGCATGCAAACCATCCTGTTCCTTTGCAAAGGAATTGTGGTGCCCACTATATATGAACTTCTTATGAGACCTTTGCTTTGAGAATTTGTTTGGTACTTCCAAGCCCCTTGGCCGCAAACAAAAGGCAAACATGGCTGGTTTTTCAATCAAACAACCTTTATCTTGGGATCCATCAGAAGAGTTGTGCATTTTGCTCATGGCTGCTTCCCACTGTTTAAGTTGTTGCTGATAACACTCCCACAATGGAGGCTACATGAGGAAATAGAAAATAATCATGATGATATTCACCCAAAAAAAAAAATATTCACCCAAAAAAAAAAAAAAGACATCAGGTAATGCCCAATGACCATGAATAAAGAAGTAAAATTCAGTGGAATACTGGAAAATTTTGTAAAAATCATCCATGTAGTAGAAAATAGAAAATAATAGGTGGCGATGTCCAAACTAGGATTAAATCTGTGAAATCATAATTCAGGAGGAAAGAACAATTTGCCATCTTACAAACATGTGAACATTAATGTCGGTCCCTTATCAATCTACATGAGACACAACTATATATATAGCACAACAATATTGGTAAAGAGAATACATGACATTATTTTTTACCTTTAAAACTGAGAATAAATAATTAACAGATTGAACAGTTAATCATGAATAAGCACACAGATCTGAAATCACCTGAAATTGGCGAATTAAAGGCAAACCTTTCTTCTGTCTCTTATGTTTCCAGTGCTCATAAATAGCTTTAGTAATGTTCAATGGTCCACCATCTGACATGAATTCCTCAATCTCATCACTGGTGAACTCATCACATTCATGAGCATATGCAAATTTCTCAAACATATCCATCGTTCTCTCAAATATGTCAGCTGTGACTTCAGCAGACGCACTATCCCCCGAGCCATCCAATGAAAGTCTGAACTCAGATATCCACTCCTCATCCCCACTGTCCATGTCATATAGCACGCAAGAAGGATCCAAGGCCATGTCAATCTCAGTACCAACCTGCCGAAAATACTTTGGTGAACTATGACAAAAGGGCACTCCAGAACTACCTTCATATGCATCCTCGATGGGACGAACACCAGGGGTAGGGATATTCTTCACAGAAGCAGACCTAATATTTCGATTATAACATTCTTCATGCAACTCTTTAAAAAGAGACCACTGGTTCCTATCAATGAATTCCAAAGTCCAGTCTTTTCCTCCTTTCCACATCATCGCATGTGTATAGCGGTTTGCAGTTCCAGGTTGGAGAGACTGTTGTACTTTGTGATCGTACTTTGTAACCCCCGCAAATTTCACAGATATTCTCCAACCTTTCTGATCATCAGAGTTGAGGACAACTTGACCTCCACATTCTCTCCAGCCTCTGTCCCCAGATATAACCAGAACATTTGCATCACAAGTTAATGATGCTAGATAGGTGTGAAAACTTCCCAATGCATTGGGCATCATCTTTTCATTATCAACTCTAATTTTCTTAAAAGGTCTTGCCCTCCGGTTACGGCTTCGAGGCCTTGAACCAATCTCACGATTTCCAAAGGGAAGTGCATATGAGACCTGAGTCCGGGGCTTTCTAGAGCCACTGGCTAAGTTATTACAGATGAAATCTTCAGGCCACAATCTTGAACGTTGACAAGATGTAGGTGAAATTGATCTGAGCCTATTATGATGCCATATGCTCCGCGGAGCAGTTGCCTTTGAGGCATTATTCTCCCAAGGCAAATCAGATGCATGGCAAGCAGCTTGAGCATCCTCATTAGATTGTTCTTTCACTTGTTCATATGATTGAGTACAGTGACTGGTAGCATTCAAACAAGAATCACACCCATTTTCATGATTTTCTGGATGAAAATCATTGTCAGGATATGAAGAAGCATATTTTTTATCACCCATCCATGGAGCTGATAACCTCTGAAATTCATGAATCTTCTCATTGCACTCATTCTTCTTTGTGTCTGATTGGCCAATAGAAATTCCGGTAATCTTACCCTCGCTGGATACAAATCTGTAATTGGTTTTCATCTGATCACCATCACTACTCACAGAGCAAGCATCTGTCTCTCCCTTGGCGTGGCTATCATCCAAACATGCCGAGCTCGAGGCAGCCAAAGTGCAGCCCAAATTCTCAAGCATCATTTCTGAACCTTGATCTGGAGTATTCTCAACAGGTGAACGGCCATCCTCAATTGACTTTGAATCAATTTCAGCCAACTCTTTTGATGGCAGGGGAGGCAGTTTTTTAGGGTTAAAAGAAGTCATATTCCTCTGAATCAACAACTTGAGATGCAAACCAAGAAACAAGAATGGTGTTTCAGCAAATGAAAATGCACATGGAGGAAGCCTCTCATTGTTCCCCTGGAAACAATTGAGTAAAAGGTTCATGTTTGAGCACAGCCTCTGAGGTAAATCCTGCTGAAAGAAAAACCAAAAGTAATGAAGATGTGAATCCAAACTCAGATAGTGATACCATCATAAATTCCATAAGGCATTACTCTGTTAGCCACACAGCTATCTAAGCTCTATAGAAAATGCTCTTTCAAGAACAAGTAATGACAATCTGACAACAAAAATAAGTCCAAATGAGGCAAATTACCTTAATGAGTTTTATTTTTAGCAATTTGGATATAAAGATATACCATCGAAGAAAAAAAAACCACAGACAAGAGACAACCTACACCTGATAGGACAAAATTGATCAGAATGCAGAAACGACAAACTTAGCCAAATTTCCTCTCATCCCGTAAAAATCAAGGGGGTCATTTAAAAGGAAAAAAATGTTCTATAAAAGTAAAACAAAGAAACACGTCATACTTTGCATTAGATAGTATTTCAAAAAGTTCAAATACTAATTATAAGTGGACCTTCTAAGTTATAAACAGAAGTGATCAAATACCTCATCTGAATCAGGGTCACTCATCACCGTGGAGCAGAGACTCTCACAACTGCTTGGAAGATTCTTAAGATTAGAATTCAAAGAAGAATCAACTGGTACCCCCATCATTTTCAGACAATGATGTTTGAGTTTAAATTCCAGGTATTCCCATCTTGATTTCTCCAGCTGAAAGAAGCTATGCAGCACAAAAAGAATATGCCTTCTTTTATCATGTAACCCTGAAAGGTTAAACCCAATTGACGTAGATGGCAATCTCCGATCTGCATGCTTCCTATGTTTATTATACTCATGAAATGTTGATACAATCAAAGTGATGAAGCCCCACACCTGCTTCAAACATCCCTCAAAGGATATAAACCTCAACCCCAGAATATTATCAACAAAAATTGCCTCCATATGTACCATTGGTGATACATGAATTAGTTTACCATAGTGAAGGATATTATCAGCATGGCTAAGACAAAAGATTTTCAGTGCAAATGAAAGATCCTGAGCACATTGAGGTGGCAGTAACAATTTTAATGAAATCTGTTTCTGTTCAATATTGGTGATGGTTAGTCCACATTGATCTAGTGCTGCTACACTGTCTGTCACTGAGGCAAAAATGTTAAAAGGCCCAGCTGAACCACTAGAGGAAGAAATCTGAGCAGGAGTATCATTCAAAACATCACTTCTCTTTCGAAAGCGTTTCCTGGTATAAACAAAAGATAACTTCCTCTCTTTAGAATCAGTGGTGTGACTGAATAGTGATGCACCGGCAATTTCTCCAACTGAATTCTCAGGAATAACAGAACTTGAATTCGGCTTAGAAGGCTCGACAACCATGTTCGTCTTCTGTGACAGCAACGTAGACGGCCTAAAATTATTAAGAAAATGAGCTTTTCTTTTTTTCAAGACCCTTTCTGAGGAAGATTTCAGAGGACCAGATGACCGGGCAAGCCAGGAGATGATGGGCTCAGACTCCATAAAGTTGCTGATCCGGTTGTCATCAATAGTGTCTTCATCCCTTTGATTGGTCTTCTGCTTCAACTCCAAACCTAAATTATGAGAATGAAAACTTTGAGAAACTTCACTAGGAAAGAGCAAAAGTTTGAATCTCTCATTTTGTAGATCAATCCATTCTTCATCTCGATCATCATATTTGACATGATGCAACTTGCTAGCAGGATCATAATCCTTGACCAAGCCAAAATACCAACACTGATCCAAAGGCCAGAATACTCTAATCCTCTGCTTAATTAAGGAACAAGGGTCCATATCCTTAGAGCAGACCTCATAGAAATGGCGCCTCTTCCTGACAAACCCTTTACCATTCCGTCTCCGCGGGCGCAACACTCTACCAGCAGCAGTTGCAGAAGAAGTCTCTGAGCACAAAGCCTTAAAAGTGCCATTAAATTGTTTCAATGGAGAACACCCCTTGACAGATTTCAAAGACAATGACATCTTTTTTCCTGAGAATCCAGTACAACTTGGATCAAATCGAGACGAGAGCATCCTGGCAGCATTCTGCTCAAGGTTATCTTCATCATCTTCTATAGGGCCTCCAGCTGACTTCTCATCATCACTAAGTTTTTCTCTCTTTGGAGGGGACTTTTTGACAGTTTTGTCAATTTCAAATCGCTTCCTCTTCCTACGTCCAACCTTTCTACTGCCATTATCTTTTTCATCTTTGATTATAGAAAGAGAACCATCCCCACCAAAACAACTACTTTCCTTATTGTCCACTAATTTTTGTCGCTTGCCATTTAGTGCATGAGATGGAAATATACTGATAGGAGATTTACTTGTCTGAGCATCAATGCTGTTTTTTCCAATGCTTGTTGAATTCCCAGCAGATCTCTTTAAGCCATTAAGAATGTCAAGTTTTTTACGTCTTGTCGTGGCTCGAGGCCTTTTTGGAATCACAAGACTATCTCCCAAACCATTTGAATTCACCAATCCCTGAGCACCAAGAGACTGATGATCCTGTTTATCTGATGTTTGTAAATTAGTCTCATTGTCCAAACTCTGTGAATTTTCATCCAGATTACTTGAATTATATGAAGCACCACCCATGTTTTCCAGATTTTCCCACTTCCTGACACCTGAAACAAACCCATTGGGTTTCAACCATGAAACATTCAAATGGTTGCGCCGCCGCTTTAAGGCAGGATGGAAACTACTCAGCAGCATCTCTTTCCTGCCCTTTTCCTCCATGATTTCACTGGAAAGGGCACCCTGCTCTCAAATGCAGACCACCTCTTCTTGCGCTTCAAGCCGTTAGCTTCATGGCCAGAACCCACTACCAACTTCTTAGCCCCAGAATTCCCTGGAGAACTCTTTGGTTTCCCGATGTCGATGCTATGGAGATCCAAAGATCTCAACTTTTTCGAATTATCAGATGAATCAGGCTGCTCTACACCGCGTTCCATCTAAACACCCTCAATCCGCAGACATACAGCCGAAACCCCAAATCTTCATCTTCCATCACACATAAGCCTCCGATCACACCTTGATTCCAGAGATAACACCAAAATGACAAACATAAGATCCCAAATCGATCAAAAATCACACCCTGGGATGAACAAAACCAATCAGATCCCATTCTCCCATCGGACTCCGACCATGATCAAACAGATCAAGGAAAATTGAGAAAAAAACCACATACCTGGACGAAAATTCCCCAAAAGACCGCCGATATGATCAAAATTTCATGGGGGGAACTGATCTCTAGCTCGAATAAAGTCCTTTCCCTCTGAAAATCATACGATTTCCCAACTTTTTTCGAGGAAATTTCCAAGCCCTAGGGAGCGAGCAGACAGCTAGGGTTTCGTCGATTTCACGAGACCCCAGGGTTTACGCCGAAAAAAGAAAAATAGAGAATTAGAAAAATTACAGCTTTCATTCGCGAGTCGTACGATGAATCCTGTCCGCCGAGCTTTGATCCAACGGATCAAACTTACCGATGTGCACTGGGATCCGAGGATTTCGGGGTCGGTGAGCGGTGAATGGACGGCAGAGATCAATTCTCTTTAACCCATGGACGGCAAGGATTCGATGTTTCGTGGGCGGTAAAGTGAGATATTTGGAAAGCATTTCACTTATTTCCATTTTCATATGAAAACGAAATGCCCTTGTTTTCTCCGAAATTTACCAATATCTCTATTTATTTATTTATTACTTATTTATTAAATAAATCCCACTATAAATTTTTAAATTATTAAAAACTTTTTAGAAATTCCTCAAATTAAATATTAAAAATTTCTTTTCATAAAATTAAATTATTTGTTAGAATATTATTAATGAATTGAGATCAAAGAAACACTTTTTTTGAAAAAAGTAAATTAAAATAAGTGAAAATAATTTTACTTTATTAGGAATAAAACTTTAGTTTAAATAAAATATTCACACAATGTTGCACCCAACCAACAATAAATGGACTCAATTTCCCACATTCCTTATCCAAACACTGCTTTAAATACTTTATAGTGGATGAATATGTAAACTAAACCTTATCTAAAGGTCTTCTTCATACAACAACTTTTTTTTTTTTGGTTTTATTTCTATTAAATAATTAAAATAAACATCAATATAAATTTTCTAGCTGAATTAGAATAAAAGAATAAAAATATAAATATTTACAAATAATTACAATAAAGATATATTTATACAAAGTTAAATACAATAAAGTTTTGGGTTTTAATGCAAAATAAACACCAAAAAGGAGAGTTGTTAGCCACGTGTAAACCACTGATAGAGTGACGTCACTATGCCTCGTAGCTCGAAAGGTACCCAGGAAACGACCTCCAGCTTCGTTTTCCAGTGTTATGAGGACCACCCTCGTGTTTCTCTCTCGATTCAAAGCCTTTCGTCCTTCTCTCCAGCCCCAATTTCCAAACCCTAGACCTCTCGTTCGACGCGCGATCGTTGGAGCTCGGGGTCTGCATCGCTGTTTGGCGACCATGGCCGGCGCTGCGGAGGAGTTTGTCAAGGGGAGTGTCTCCCCTAATGGCGTTGCCATCATCACCCTCGATCGCCCCAAAGCCCTCAACGCCATGAATCTAGGTCTACTTCTTAACCTCTCTTATTCTGGATCGCCACTGAATTAATGGAAAAACAGAGAAATCTAGGTTTAGGGTTTGATCAGGAATCCGAGGATGGAAGGATGTCTTACTCGATGTTTCGTCCTTCGGTGCTCCTTGATGTTTGCTTACGTACCATATGTTTGTGATCAGTGGTTCATGAATGGAATGTGTTAGTGTTATACGAATTACAGTCGTTTAATTCATTAATTGTGGTGTAGATATGGATATTCGGTACAAGAATTATCTCGATGAATGGGAGGATAATCCGAGTGTTAAATGCGTTCTGGTGGAGGGCAGTTCCTCCCGTGCATTTTCAGCTGGTAATTGCTTTTATTGCTTGATCCGTGTTTTCTTACATTGTTTGACCACTTTTATAGTCTTTATTTTATGATTTTTTGTTTTGTTGGTGAGAGTGGGCATATATTGAAGTAAATTCTGTAAAACTGCAGGAATGGACATTAAAGGTGTTGTAGCTGAAATTCAGAAGGACAAAAACACACCGCTTGTACCGAAGGTATCACTGTGATACAATTCATGTTTTTCCGTTTAACAAAAAAATCCATGTTTACCCACATAACATCTAATGGCCAAAGGTATATTAGGGTTATTCTTTTGGTTTTTATTACAGAGAATTCTATTCCTGATAATAATTGTTTAAAATTTATTGCATTTCATGTAGCCTGTTTGGTTCTCCACAAGCTAATTAAAAGAACAATTTAATTTGCAGTAGGTTGAGTTTCTCATATTTTTCACAGATCCTTTGTTTCAATTTTAAATGATTCCTCGTTTAATATTAGCTGCTACTATTCAACGCTGATTGATCTTTCTTGGTAGGGTTGCTGATAAGATATGAATAAACTCTTTCCTAGGTTTTTGCAGCAGAATATTCTCTTATATGTAAGATTTCTGAGTATAAGAAGCCTTACATTTGCTTCATGGATGGTGTTACTATGGGGTTTGGTATTGGGCTTTGTGGTCATGGACGTTATCGAATTGTCACAGAGGTACCCTTTATAGTATTGTGCTATTGCTGATTTATGTCACTAAACTCATTTCATACTGATACTATGGTTCATGTTCACGCATTCCAGAGGACTCTTCTTGCCATGCCAGAAAATGGAATTGGGTTGTTTCCAGATGTTGGCTTTGCTTACATAGCTGCACAGGGTCCAGGAGGAGGAGCAGTAGGTCTGCCTTAAAAATACTTAAGATTTGATTTCCTGCATTTAATCCTGTACTTGTGCTTGTTCCCCACATGTATACAAAATCAGTGTCCACTGGGCATTTAGATGGTCCATCTTAAGGTTTTAATCGCTTCTTTTTTTGTCATTATTTTTTATCTCTAATGCGCATGGGGTGAACCACTGATTCAATTCTGATACAGTTAAATGTTATCATGTTTGCATTGTTGAAAGACTTATATGCATTAGTTCTAACAGTAGGCAAAATGGACACTTGAATATCCTTTAATAGATTTTTTTTTGTATATGAGATGCTACTAAACTGATATTACCACTTCTGGTGTGAAAGAGTTTTTTTTTCAGTTGATTATGCACTTCTACCTTATTCAGCCTTAGCTATACCCAAGGAAAACCAATCAGAATAAATCCTATGACAGGAGTATACCAATATTTTCATTATTTTTTCCTAGCAATCATGCTAATGCTCCTTGTTTGGAACTCAGAAATCTGTGAACAAGCAAGTCTTGCACTTAAGTGAGTATATAAATCATCCAGGCCTGTGGTCCGACTCTTCTCCGGACCCCGTGCATAACGGGAGCTTTGTAGCACCAGGTTGCCCCTTTTTATTCATTACGGTCATATAAGCATCAGCATAGTTATATTTTAGCGTGCTTTACCATTTTGTTTTTACCCAAGAGTTTTATTGTTGCTCTTTTCTGTTCAAAAACTTTGTGCTGTTCACCAAATGAACATGCATCTCTCCTTTATTACATGGTTAATCACTTAAAGATCCCAATAGTACAATTATTAGCATGTATGATTTCTTTTCAACAGAGAAACACTGGTCAAACAGAACAAGCTATTCAACATTATCTGTTCTGCTATCTTTTAAGGCCTTCTTTTGTTTCATTGATTTTGCTATTGCAGGTACATATCTTGCAATGACTGGAAAAAGAATCTCTTCTCCTGCTGATGCATTATATGTGGGTCTTGGAACGCATTATGTGCCATCTGGAAGTTTGGCTTCCCTCAAGGAGGCTTTACTAGCTCTCAACTTGTATGGTTCTCTTTTGCCCAGAATTTATTATATTTCTTACATGTTGATTGTGTAGAAATTTGTAGCATCAAGTTACTTCAAAAATAAAGATTAGATTGAAGATTAGAATATTGTTTATATGCTTACTCTTTCTTTCTTTATCATATCAGTTAATCTTGTCCATTTATTCGGTTTTTTCAGTTCAATTACGTCTTTTCTCTGACTTTGACTCTCTTTTATGCAATAACTTTACCAGTCTGGTAATATTACTCTTTGTACAGTCATTTGAACTGGAGAAGGTGCAGATAGTCAGAGTTAATTACACAAGTATTATCATTCATTATTCTATGACCACACATTCATTTCGATTTCATATGACTGAAAAATGTTCATCAGAATAGTGTGTAAATTAAGCCACTATTAAAAATGGGTGATGCCATTCATAGAAGAGTGACATAGGTAATATTTTATCGCAATTATTGGTCAGGCACGCTTAGGCTATATGCTGGTAATGGTTAATATTTATGCTACTTAGAAGGTTATGTTATTATCTTGCATGTTTTTGAACATCAGATTCACCTATTTTCTAGCAGACATACGAGATACAAAAGAATGTGTTCAATTCCTCTTTACTTGTCATTCCTAATGTGCTCCAGATTTTCTTGCTGCATTAAGTTTTTCCTTCCGGTAACCTTACCAAAGGGTCCTAGTGTGCCGAGTTCTTATTTTTTTTAATTATTCTCTCAGAAATTATTCACCAATTTGTAGGAATTTGAATTGAATTCTTCATCCCTGTCTTTATCACTGAACTAGTTGGAGTGGATGCTTATGTATCATAATTTTTATCAGCAGAGCTTGCAGTTATCTATTTCAGACTGTTCCTGACTTTCTCAATTTTTACATTCAGCTCTGATGACTCTCACAAGGACATTCAAAAATTATTGGAGAGCTTCAAGAAGGAGCCTGAGTCTGAGGCACTGCTGAAGTCACTCTTGCCTTATATAGCTTCATCTTTTGGAGAACACAGATCAGTCCCTGAAATACTAGAAGAGTTGAAGAAGCATCAACTAAGTACTGATGCTAGAGGTATACTACTCTTGAACAAAGTATAGTTCATTACTAATTATCCTTATGTGACCCTGTTTTCCTTTGGACCACTTTTCCTTTTCGAAATTTAATTTTGTAGCTGTATGAAAGCCTCCTATTTTACAATTATACAATCAGCCATGTATTTTGTTTTTAAAAATTCAATCACCTTGAGTGAATGTCCTTTTGGTTTGTCTTCTTTCATTAATCCTCCTGCTCACTGCCATGATTATTTTTTTGGGCTCAGTGGCAGAGTGGGCTGGTGAGGCTATTGCAGGACTTGAGAAAGGTGCACCCTTCTCACTCTGTGTTACTAACAAGCATTTCTCTCAAGTTGCATCTGCACATAGAAGTGATCACCATTTGTCAAAAGTAAGTATCCTGGATGTTCTGTTGTATCTTCAAGTTGTCAACTGAGTGAGCAGATATCAATGCTCATACAAATTTAAAATGATCTCAACCTTGCCCTCATCCCCCCTTATCCAGCTAATTGGTGTAATGAAGACTGAATACCGAATTGCCTTGAAGACATCTCTTCGAGGTGATTTCATTGAAGGTGTTCGAGCAGTCTTGGTGGACAAGGACCAGGTATATGTTCATTTCCATATTTCTTCGTGAATTTACCAAAAAATAAGTTTACATGGTCCAATATGAGATGAAAAATAAAATCAAATGTGTTTGCTTGCAAACCAATATGAGATGAAAAATAAAATCAAATGTGTTTGCTTGCAAACAGTAGCAAGTTTGGTTTTAGGTATCCATTAGACATTTATGTGATCTATTCCCAGAAATGGACATCCAATGGTAGTTTGCATGTCAGCCAAATAATCTTTAGTTTTTGTGTCAAACTCATTGATATAGCTTGAGAGCATAGCCATAAAGAAAATTCAATGTATCATTTTCACCAAAAGAATTCTAAAGACTATCTGAAATTATGGATTATTACTTGTGAGCAGAGAAATTGATTGAAAAAATCTGTCGTAGGCCATGGATATATTGCATTTCCTCCTAGATGTCTAAATTTTTCTTATTGATATTAGTTTTTTTTGTGCTCAAATATGAGATGTAATGAATTCCTAGTCTTTTTAACCTTGTTGCAGAATCCAAAATGGAATCCCCCAAGGTTGGAGGATGTTGATATGGCTGAAGTTGAATCAGTGTTCCATTCTTTACCCTCTGAAATAGAATTGAATGTATGACAATACATAAACTTCAAGGTAAGCAGGAAGGAGAAGTGTCTAAGAATAAAAGTTGGATTCTTTGCGCCCTCCTCGGCGTTACATTATATATTTGATGTCATGAGAAAAACAGGGAAGTGATTCCTGCTATGCATAAATAAAGCCATTCACACAAAAAGTCTTCAATGTGGGTCTTCAGATTTCCCATTTTGATCGAGTTTTCATGTGGGATGATAGTTATTAGTTACAGATGCAGTGTTTTTGCACCCTGTTTTATTAGCTAGTGGAGATTTGGCCCTCTTTCTCTTCACTTTCTCCTAATTCTCTCAGTTAATAGTTTTTACTCTAAATCCATTTTTCTGAATTGAAACAAAGCAGAGTGAACTTTCATCCATTTCATTCCTCTGCCGATATAGACCACAAGTTTTGTGTTTGCAATGCTGTATGATCTGCTTCCATCTACTGCTTGGTGGAAGCCAAGTGTGATGCATTGAAGATCATGACAAACTAAAATATACGTACACTTTATTGTCTCTACTCTCAGTGATTTTTAATCTAAAAAATGATAGGTCCATGCCAACTGGCTAGGTCAAGGCCATCTGGCCATGGGATCCCGACAAGATGAGATATTTCTTCAAAGTGTCCTTTGTATCATCAGGTCTTATCTAAAATTTATCAAGAAAGTTCTAGTGATTGAAAATCCAAATCAGCACCTTGGTACAAAAAGCGATTAGGATTAACCTGGACTTCACTTCTTCTCCACTTGGCATTATCTCCAAATTTAACAAATGTGTTTGTATATGTTTCTCTTTCCTCTCTGCACTCCTAAAGATAAATAAATAGATAGATACATCCATCGCCTTCCCAAATGGCCCTCATCAACTTTTTCTTTTGAACTTACATGACTCTGAAGAGTCTGAACCAATTCACACGCTTCCCAAATTGTACCGCAACGTGTGTTATTTAATGAATTCTCTGAACCACTGACATGCCGCTGTTTCATCAGTCACTACTTTGAGGAGACCACTTCGACTGTTTCACTGGATAAGCTCGTCACGCTTTATTCAGAACCCCTAACCCACGTCAACTCGCCCCATGGATTCCGCCAAAAGTTTTATTTATTATTATTTAAACTCCTTTTGCCAAAACCATACATATTTATTTTTCTGGATTAAAGGGGATAAATCCCATTCCGATGAAAGATAGGAAGTACGTAAAAATTAGACTATCACGGGGTGCGTTCTTTATCTCATGGCCCGGTAGGTGAGCTTCACCTTACGTTAACTGCGTGATTCTTAATCTACGTAGAATTTATTAGGTGTCGTTGGCCATACCCATTGGACGACCCATGCTTTGTGCACACACCCTGTCACAAAAAAAATCGAACCGTGATCTTCATCTCGTGTGCAAGGGACTTTCACCGTTCGGAAAAGTTTCACTTCATGATTGGCCATATATATTTATTAAACCATACATATTTATTAAACCCCAGTATTCACACCAGGTAAAGGCTTCACTTCATGACTGGCCATATTTCCTTCTTGGTAATGATTCCTTTCAATTAATTAATCACTCCAAACTCCTTTCTCATTCTATATATATGCTACTCTCCCCCAGCACCCCCTCCCCAAACTTAAAAATCCTCTTCCTGCTACTCTCTGAGAGAGAAAAACAAACCCGATAAGCCTCAACTTCGGATTCGGATCATGGACGATCTGATACCGGGTCTGCCATCCGACATCGCCCGCGAGTGCCTCATCCGCATCCCCTTCGACCGGTTCAGCTCTGCCCGGTCCGTTTGCCGGTCCTGGCGATCCGAGCTCGGTTCAACCACCTTCCACCGCGCCCGCAACTCCTCCGGTCTCGCCCGGTCCCACTTCGCTCTAGCCCAGGCCGAGCCCAACCCAACCCAATCCGGCCCGGCCCACAAGTACGCCGCCCCGGCTTACCGGATCTCCCTCCTGGAACCCGACTCCGCCACGTGGACCTCCCTCCCGCCCGTCCCCGACCTCCCCCTCGGCCTCCCTCTCTTCTGCCAGCTGGCCTCCGTCGGGACCCAGCTCGTCTTGCTCGGCGGATGGGACCCGGACACGTGGACCACTTCCAACGCCGTCTTCGTCTACGACTTCGTGAAGTCCACGTGGCGACGTGGGTCCCTCATGCCCGGCCCCAAGAGGTCCTTCTTCGCTTGCGCGGCGTCAGTGGACCTCGCCGTTGTCTACGTGGCCGGCGGCCACGATGAGGAGAAGAACGCATTGAAGTCCGCGCTGGCGTATGACGTGGCGAGGGACGAGTGGGCCCCGCTGGCTGACATGGCCGAGGAGAGGGACGAGTGCCGTGGCGTGTTCTCGCGTGGCGGGTTCCACGTCATCGGAGGCTACAGCACGGAGATGCAAGGCCGTTTTGGCGAAACCGCCGAGAGTTTCGACACCGCCACGTGGAGGTGGGGGCCGGTGGAAGAGGATAAGATAAGGGAAGGCACGTGCCCCAGAACTTGCGTGGCGGGAGAGGACGGGAGGATCTACATGTGCTTGGACGGACACGTGGTGGTCGAGGATGGGGTGACGTGGAGGGTGGTGGCCGAGTTGCCGGAGGGGGCGAGGGTGGGGCCGATTCTGCTGACGTGGAAGGGTAAGCTGATGGTGATGGGTGGTGGGGCCCAGTTCGTTTACACTTTGGAAAAAGATGACACGTGGAAGAGATTCGACGTTCCGACGGAATATTCCGGTCACGTGCAGGCTGCGTGCTGTCTGGTGATCTAAGTTTCTGATTTTCTCCTTCTCTTTTCTACATGTTGTATTATTTTATGGATGTTTGTGTCATTGTGTGTTCTTATACACAACTAATTAACTTGTAATGTATTTGCGATTTAGAGTTAATTTGACAATGAATACTAATCAAAGAGTTTTTAATTAAATAAAACATATCTTGTCACCTGAAAGTTATACTGGCTTTTGACAAAAATATCATTTTTTTTCAATTTCTTGGGAGTCTTGGAAAAGGGTTTTACGTAATAAGTTAAAGATTTATATATATTTTGTATTTGGATATGTTAAGTGAAAAGTACTTTTAAGGGTCCATTTGATACGTGAAAGAGAACAGGACAGGAGTACAATACAGTACAAGTGGTTGTGGGATAACATAATTGTTTGTATTGTGCCTTGTTTGATATTCAATGGACATGACAAAATTTTTGTGCTTTTCTCCGTTTGTTTTGCATGAGTATTGAACAACAAAAACTGTAAATTACTGTAATATCTTTGTGCTTTTTTATGTTATTTTTGAATAAAAAATTTCATAAAATAATATATTTTGAAGTTTCTCTCATCATTAATAGTGACCACTTAAATTTTTTTTATAACTAGTAAAATTATTAGTAAATAATTATATTTTTAATTTTTAAAATATATTAATAAATAATTACTATAAAAAAATCATAAATTTTGTCTTTTAAGTTGAGGGCTTTGTTATAATTTTAATATAAATTTGGGGTGAAATTATCTTTAAATTGGGGGTATTGTTGTAATTTTAATATAAGTTGGGGGTGAAATTGTCTTCATGTTGGGGGCATTGTTGTAATTTTTAATATAAGTTGGGGACAAATTTGTCTTTAAGTTGGGGGTGTTGCTGTAATTTTTAATATAAGTTGGGGGTAAAACTGTCTTTAAGTTGGAGACATTGTTGTAATTTTTAATATAAGTAATTTTTAATATAAATTGGAGGCATTGTTGTAATTTTAAATATAAGTTGAGGCAAAATTGTCTTTAAGTTGGGGGCATTATTATAATTTTTAATTTAACTTAGGGGCAAATTTATCTTTAAGTTGTGTTGTCCCTCACTTAAAAATTATGCAGTATATTTCAAGTCATAAAATTTTCAAATTGCTTGTTTCAGACTTAAACAAATTTTTATCAGACTGCTTTCTCCATTCAGAAATCAAACAAAGTAAAAAAAAAAAGTTATTATGTGTTGTACCACATTTTTTTCCATATCAAACGCACCCTTATAATTGAAAAATTTTAATAATTGTATCATCATAAAGCATGTTTTAGTAATTGTATCATCTCAAAATTCTAAAACTTTTAAAAAAACGATTTTTTTCATAAACTTCAAACTACTTGACTTCAAAGAAGAAAAACCGTTTTTTAGCCTTTTCTATAGTTTCTTCAGAAAACCCAATACAAATAGTTTCTTTGTTCCTAATGCTTAACTTGTAAAAAAAAAGCACTTGTCGACTTTCTAAAAGTTGATCCAAATGGGGCCTTGATGAGATTTGATGTTATTTTTCCGTTGTTCTTGTGTTTTGAATGAACTTGTTATAAAAACTGAAATATATTCTAAAGAATGCAAGTGTGTTTCACAAGAGCTTTCAGGCATCTATATTTAATGGTTGACTCTATAATAAAGTCACCACTCAAATCTTATACTTCTACATCATCAAACAAAAATGTCAAGAAACTACATGTTGTAGCCAAGAAGAACACTTTGCTTCTTCTTCTCCTCTTCACATGTTTCTTTCATTTCTTTTATTATTGTCATTTTATGAAAATGATATTGACTCTGATGAAGAAGAGTATAGGAATTGAACTCTTTTTTAGTGTTTAAAGGCGTTGACATTCTACAAAATAAATGTTTTGATTGTGATTTGTTTGTTTAACCAAAATTAAGGAGCACGGCACCTGAAATATTACATGTTTTCAGTTCAAAATGTTCTATGTTAGTGTACCATCTGATGATCTAAATAAACAAATAGGACACTGTTCAAAGTCATGGTACTGAGGGTTGAAGTTAATAAATGATATTTAAAACCATTGGAAAAACAAGATCTTAATTAACATGAGTCTTCATTTGATTATTCAACACCTCATTGTGCTAGTGATAGAGATAGTCCTGGGTATATACATATTACTTCTTTTGTTTTTTTTTATTTTAGTAGTTTTGGACAAGCATGAATCAGGTTGCTTCAAGCTCTGGAAAGATAAAAAAACACTTTAAAAAAATATATATTTGGAAAACTTTCAATGAATCAATCTGGAGTTGAGATGTTAAAACTTATAACTTTGTGGTGTATTTATTTATTTAATCAATTATAATATGTTTGCACGGCCGCACTGGTTTGATTTACTTGATAATGATGACCAGAACAACAATATCTTCAAAGAAAAACTTCAAAATTAGTCGGGAATTGGTTTGAATTTGATTTTGAGTTCGATCCCAGTTAGAGTCGCTACATAATATAAGACCCTAAATGCAATAAAGAAACGGATAGAGTCGATCTGGATAGGGTCGATCTGAGAGTATAACCGATAACATAACAAAATACGAACTTGGGACATTAACAAGTGTGCTACAGATTACAGGAATTGTCTGATGACACTTGAAATGAACAGCATTGACGAGCACTGATTTCTCCGAAGAAGCAGGAAGAACATCGCAATTGTTTATTTTTTGCGTTCTAACAAATGCAACAAAGTGGATATAGAAAAAGCTCATCATCCAAAACGACAAGACGGTAGTAGTTAGTGCCTACCGAATTGGTTGTTGGTTATAATGGTTCTTCTCCTTCTTCTTTGCAGCGGCAAGCTTGGCGTTTCTCGTTGCAGCCTCAAGCGCAGCAGCTTTGGCAGCAGCATCCATCTCTTTGCTAGATTTCTTCTTCTTTATGGAAGCTACCTTCTTTATCCTCTCCTTAACATCAACTGAAGGAGCATTTTCATCCGCTGGTTGAGTGCCCGTCACTTCGTCAGAGGTGTTTGCATCCCCGCCATTGGGTTGTTCCTGTGAATCTTTAGCCTCCTTGGATGACTTATCCTTCTTTGCTTTCTTTTTCTTCGAAGTTTTGCTATCTGAAGTAGCAGGTGCATTATTATCCTTCTTCTCCCTCTCACCATTCTGTTCACTTGTTTTCTTTGAAGCAACACCTGCATAAGCATCACTTGATCAAAATTCCTCCACTGAGAGCTGGATTGTTGTAACATTTTAAAGATAATCCCCCCAAAAAATAATAAAAATAATTATTATTATTATTATCACAACAGAGCGGGCTATTTAAATGTATAACAAGATGGCGCCTACCATAAGAACTCACAAAAAACAAGTTATAATAAAACCAAAAAAGTATATGTATGTATATAAAAAATTGGCATCATTACCGTTAGAACTTCCATCCTGCCCATCATTGTTGTCTTTGCTGGCAAGACCCAGCTCAGCCAATACAGCATCAAGTTCTTCAAGTCCCTTTTTCTTCAGTTCCTTCTTTGAGAGTTGCCTTTCAGCTTCCTTGGTAGTAGCAGAGGCCAATGGAGGTCTCTTCAAAACTGGTTCTGCAGAGACAGGTACCTCAGGCTCATGTTCAGCATCATCTTCTACGTCATCATCACCATCATCAATTTCAATCTCATCATCTTCACTTTCAGTTTCCTGCAGAGAATTCAAAAATGTTTGTCCTCATACAACTACAGACAAGTATGAAAACTAAAACTTCCCTCACAACAATTATTTAAAAAAAAACATAATTGCAGCAATAAGAACATAAACAATGAACAAGTCAGGAGAACAGAAAGAGAACAACAGATAAGCAGCAGAGGCAGGGTAGTGTTATGCAACAATAGGGAAAAGGAAAAACTAATTTTAACAAAAAATAATGCAGCCGACAATAGAAGTCTGCATGCATTTCTCATTCCAAGGAATAAATTGTAGAAGTATTTCAGCACAATCTCATTTTTTAGTCTTCGAGAGCAATTTAAATATGAAAACAAATAGAATACAAAAATAGTGCTTTTTTAAACTCTTGATTATAAGGAGGAAATAAGGACAAGCTGAGTTCAGGCAGCCAAAATTTTAAATAAATTAACCGTTTTATTCCACCTCGGTTGGGTTCCAAGAGCCAAAAAATTCTAGATGGAATATTTAGATAATACAAACAATTTAAATAACTTTCAGCAAGTAAATACAACAACAACAACTAAGCCTTAATCCCATACTAGATGGGGTTGGATATATGGATTCTTTGTCTCCATGTCCCTCTGTCAAAAGCAAGATCTGACTCAATATCTAATCTGCGTAGATCTTTAGCCACTATCTCTCTCCACGTAATCCTAGGCCTACCTCTACCCCTCTTCCTATCTTCTATTACTAGACTATCACATTTTCGAACCGAGGCACCTGGGGGTCTACGAAGCACGAGTCCTTTCTCTTACTTTCAGCAAGTAAATCTCTTTCAAAATATGCAATAGAAAGAAAAGAAGCTGACCAAACAATTTCTCCAAATCACACAATCACGTATAATAATTGTTTCTTGATTCACAAAGACACTCCATGTAAAATTTAATTGACCGGCATAATTAACATGTCTTACAGATGAACATTTACAAACAAATAAACAGGGAATGTAGCGGTACAAATTCCACATTCCTCCAGCTAGTTTCAGGCTAATCTCTAACTTATCTAGATGTTTTTGTGATTAAAGGAAGAAATACCAAAAATATGTTACTCATTTCTGAGATATATAGCATGCAAGATGTGATGAAGTTAATATCAGATGAAGATGATTATATTCAAATGAATTCACTTCTTTCTCCACACCACAAAACCAGATGGGTCTAAGTTACCATAATACAAGTTTCACAATACTGGTTTATACGCTAATTTGTTACATACAATTTTATATGCAGCAGACTGAATCAGGAAACACAAATAGATGGTGATTAAGAGTCATTTTAAGGTTGGGGCATTTAGAAAGAGAACCAATACAAATGTCATCAGCTACCCCACATGCAAATAAGCATTATACATCATGCTAGCCTTTCTCAAGCATTATACATCAAATCACCAATACTCGTGAAATAATTACCTTAGTAAAAACCATGTCTGAAAATTGTTGTTTGCTAAGCAGAGAACATGAACTGATCCAAAGAGATTGAGCACTACAATTGTTACAATTTGGAAATTTTGGACAGCGGTATAAAAACATTAAACACAACCTTCCAAAAAATGAAAACAATAAACATTGCAATCATATTTTATGCAAAGTTGTTAAACTCAATATTTTAATATCAGTGAACCACATGCTGGTGTAAAACAAAGAAAGTCTGTTAAATTGGAAGTTACATCAGACACATTCTGCTCAACCATGCAAAATTTTGAAGACAAACCTTTGATATAGAAACTTCCAACCTTCCTGAAAAAACTATGGTACAAGCATTGAGCAGCTATATACATCAGCAATACAAATCCATAAACCAGCCAACCAGACAGGAAAACAGTAGGAATTGCTCATTTGATTTGAATAAAATAAAATAACACAAATCAACCAGTTCACCATAAATGCAACAAGACAGACTAAACCAAATCATTTGCAAAATCTCACATAGAAAACTAGAAAAAAAAAACAATGCGAATAGGACATGAAGATAAACAGAGTAACATAGGGGCCTATGAAAATATCAAGCTTGACAAACAGCAGTATAATCTGCTTATCAACAATACAATACATGAGAGAAGAGTTTCTCAATCATTTCAGGAACAATCAATGATTTTGAAGCACCAATAAGGTTACCATAAAAAATCTCAAAAGAAAATTTTTTCTTTGTAATAGCTTAATCATCTCAATAACCTAAAACAGCATGTGAACTAAAAACCTTTAATCAGATAAACAATATCAATAGATAAGCAAGTGAACCAATAGATTTAAGTTAAAACAAAAAAGAAAAAAATTGAAACTTTGTGAGCAACAAACCTCCTCAAGTGCAACATCGATCTCCTTGGCTTGCTGTTGCCCCGGCAAGCCCCAGACGTCCTTGAGCGGGGCCGTGGTGGCGTAGTAGTCGTCATCGTCGTCATCCTCAACATCTGCCCACTTCTTGGCGGTGATCGGCGCCGGCGCCCAGAACACCGGCTGCTCGGGTTCCTTCTCCTGGTTCTTCGACGACCCCTTGTTCTTCCCGTGCTCCTTGTCAGACTTCTTCTTCTTCTTCAGAGTCTCAAGCGCCGCGAACACGTTGGTGCTGCTGCGATTCGGCAAATCATCCTTCCTGCTCCCTCCTCCGACCATGTCTCTATCTCCTCGGCCCCCGATGATCAATCCCTATAAAATCCAGACTAGTTGTCGAACAAATCCCTCTCGATCTCCGAATCCCGAGATCGCTAGAGCTATAACGTCGATCAAAAACCAAAATCCGAGTCGGCGGTAAGTGATTAGGATTTGCGGCGATCGAAGATTAGGGTTTGGAGGATATCTTCGGAGAAGACGACGAGATAACGTTAGAAGGCCAGCACGCTTCACTGCCAATGTTATGTATTAAATTATTAATAAAGTGGATATTTACAATTTACACATTGCCCCCTAAAAAACTTTTAAATTATCCATTATTACTAATACTCACACTTTAATTTTTTTAATAATACAAGGATGTTTATGCAAATAAATTAATTCAAAGGGTTTATATGTAAACCATACAATTTCCGACGTGACGTGGCCTGATCATCAAACTGAGCGAGCGATGTGGGACAATTACGTGACCGACAATGCTTCCAAAAGACTTCGAGTCAAAGTAACACACTAACTTTTGACAAATAATAAGTAACCATTGAATTATCTTTCTTTCTATGATTTCATCTAATTGTACCAATGTGATTTGATTCAATTGATGGGGCCAACACTAGCACAAAGAGCCACAAAGGAAAAGAAAGGGTTCATAAGTTCAGACATGAGAAGAGAATACATGGAAGATGTTAGATGATGCTGCATATATATTTATATCCAGGAAAGAATAAATCACAATAATAGGATCATGAAGAAATAAGTTTTTGTGTGATTAAATTATGGGGATGAAGCCGTGGAGTTATCTTAATAAATTACCTAGGAAACAGTGGCGGAGCTAGGATTTAGGTAAAAAGGGGGCCGAGATTAAAAAGATTATGTAATATGTTGATGCCAAAAACTGGTTCACGTCACGCTTCAGTCGCTGTTGCCTCGTGATCTGGTCCCAGCTTTCGACCAACGGTTAGAATTTATAGTTGATGTGGACGCTTACTTCTGCCTATGAACAGGGAGTGTATAGAAATTCCGCTCGGAATTACTGGAGTGACTCATCAGCGAGCCTGTAAAAAGAAAGGAGAGGATGGTGATCGGAATTGGGCCTTTCTGCCCGGATTCAGCTCCGATGCCTAAGTCAGAAAACTTAAAGAGAGAAGTTTAATGTTAGGTAGTTTCTGTGTGATGAGCTTTTTATATTTTTTTCGGATCCCTTTCTTCTATTAGTGCTCTCCTTTTATAGCACCTTAGAGGCGGTTCAGGAAAGGCGGTGGGGTAAGGCGGTGGGCTAAGTAAATATCTCTTAAGGCGGTGGGAAAGGCGGTAGGAAGGTGGTAGGAAGGTGGTAGGAAGGTGGTAGGAAAATATCTGCCTACTGTAGCGGGTGGATAAGGCCCACTCACTGTAGAGGCGTTTAGATGTTTCTCTTCTACCTTACGCCCTTTATGAGAGGGTCGATTCACGATTAGGCCGGACTTGTTTGCGGGATTAAATCCTTACGCTATAATTCCGAAGCGGACTTGTGCATGGATGGTGATCGCTTGGGTGTAGCCAAAAGGAACAAGTGGCTCTTTAACTTAACGACACTGTCTTCACCAAATATATCCGTAACACTAGTCCACTCCCCTAGTGTACTTGTTGAAAAATCTAAGTGAAGGGTGAGCTAAGCGCCGCGTTTAAGCTTGGTTCGAGAACAAGTATTATCCTTAGTTGGCGTATACATGTAGGCGTAGGCTCACATTATGCGGTCGATTGTACCTAAGGGACACATGCCTAAAGGGCACATGTTTTAATAGGCTGACTAGAAGCGTTTCTTTGTGTTACCTTCTCGTTGTTATCGAGATAGATTTTGGTTCGGATTTCTAGCCTATAGTGTACAATGGGCTCTTCTACATTTAAGGGTTTTGTATGGATAGGGTATTTTAACTTGAGAAAACTTTTGCACTCTTCTATTTTTGTATCATGGCTCGGTAGCTTATCTTTTTACAAGTTTTACTTTTTCTCTGATGCTCTAAAGTAGTTTTACGAATTCCCTAGTTCTTTTCGCTGAGCTATGCCGGAACTAAGGGCCCAGGGGGTGATCAGGTTAGTAAGTCCAAGCGGTACGCGTTTGGCCATCTATTTTAATGGCTGATTGTGAGGCGGTGGCCGAGATGAGCCTAAGCGGGATGGGAAGCTTTTCCGCGTTGACCATGATGTGGAGGCGGGGAGACCTATTAGTTTTTACTTACAGCGAGTGCAGCGGCCGAGGTGGAAATGTTGGAGGCGACTCCTGCCAGGTAGAGGTGGGTCCCCACCTCCGTCCAGCGTCTTAGAACCGAGCTCCCCTAGTGGCGGTGAGGATAGCGATGGGCTGCGGAAGCCCGTGTATCTCCTCAGGAGTCTTATCCGGCGTTGCCGGATGGGTCATGACGTTTAGGATAATCCGTTCGAAATCTGATTAGGATAATCCGTTCGGAAATATGTTTTAGGGTTTGTTATATCGTTTTATTTACGTTAAATGCGTGTGTAACTTGAATAAATGGCGTTTTGTCGCTTTGTTTTTAAATCCTTTGGCTTTTGTTGATGATCCTATGTTGGAGTGTGCGCTTTGTCTTTGTGCAGATGCAGGCTCTGCCTTCCGTATAGCGCTTCTTGTTCCCTAAATGACACGTGTCTCTTCTACTATTCAAGCGTTGAAAGAAGGGGATAGTGGCGCGATATATGCGGTGTGTGTGTTTTGTCAGCGTGATGATGGGCGATGGGCGTGACTTTCCATGTGTGCGGCGCTTGATGCTACTGTGGCGTGTATAAAAGTTTTGAATTGTTTTCGAGGAGGTGTATGATGGATTTGTTTGAGCGGTTTTAGATTTGTGGGCCTTTGGTTCAAGGGTGGGTCGGAACATAACCCTAGGATCTAACGGCCACGGGTTCATTGCCTTTATATATAAGGGGAACCGTACAGGCAGCAAAAGGTTGTGTTGAAAATCGAGTCTTCTTCTCCACGAAAACCGAGTCTTCTTCTCCAGGTTTCTTCTTCTCCGGCGAGCTCTGGTTTAGTGCTATTTCCCTTGTCTTTTTCTTTCTCTAAGGTAATGGCTAGCGCTACTTCTTCTTCCTCTAGTTCTTCTCATGAACCCTTGATTCCTTTTTCGTCCAACCCTATGGTTTCTGTTGCAATTCCGGCGATCCCGGGTGAACCTTGGAGGCGTTCAGTTCGAGGTTGGCGGGTTCATCCCGCCTCTAGGGCAGCGGGTAGAAGTCCGATACATTCATAAGTCTTCTTGGGCGGTTGGAAGTAGATAGCACGGTAGCTAAGTATGAGATAAATCTTTCATTGTTTGAGGTTAGGGTTCCACTGTTGCAGGGGAGAGGGCAAGTTCTCCTAGGGAAGGGGAGATAGCCATCTATCAAGATGCTTATTAGGTGGTCTTAGACTCCCTTTTTCTGATTTTGCTAAGGCAGTACTAGAGGAGTATCATCTGTGTCCTTCACAGTTGGCCCCGAATTCTTGGAGGCTACTGAACGGCTTTGTTATTGTTTTCAAGCATTACGGAATAAATCCGACCGTCCGTTGGTTCCGTATGCTTTTTAGTTTATGTCTAGAGTCTAACGCCGATTGGTATTACTTCTCAGCTCGCCCTGGGAGGAAATTTTTAGGGAAGGTTCCCTCTTCCATTAAGCGATGGAAGAGCAAATTTTTCTTTGTCAAGAGTAAGTCCGAGTGGGATGTCCGAGACAAAATGGGAGGTTCCCGAGCGGACATCGCCATGAGGAAATGTGGCGGGTGAGGAGATGGGTCTTCTCAAGTCGATAGCGAGGGTTATCCAAAGTGTACATGGATGAGTTTTTGACAAAGGAAAATCTTGTTAAATGTCGTTTGATAGTGTCGTAGGTAGGAATTATTCGTTTACTTTACTAGTCGATTTTTTAACTACGATTATCTAAAACAATTTTCTTGATATTTGTTACGTAGGAAATCCGATGGAGGGCGAGGACTGAGAGCTATGTTAAGGGTCTTTTGGCTTCCTTCGAGGGTGAAGTTCACCCGTCCTTGCCTGCGTGGTAGGAGGAAGAAAGAGGTGGTACTTGGCCAAGGGGCTGATACCTCCAAGGAGGAAAGAAAGAAGAGGAAGAGAAAAGAAACAGGCTCTTCCAGAAAGGAGGGTTAAGAATGACCCCGGTGCAGGGTCCTCACGAGAGAGGAGGACCAAGAGGAAGAATTCCGAGGGGCGTGTCAGGGCCCTAATTGTAGAAGAACCGCGGTGGGGGGCATCTCGGGGAAGAGGTTGGTCGCGGAAGAGACCCGCCCGACTGTCCCCAATTCCGAGGCCCCTTCTTCCACGCCTCGGGAGGACATCCTTCTCCTTGAGAGGGTGAGAATTTCTATTTTCTATAAGTGTATTTCACTTATAACTCTTTAACTTAGGTTTTATTTTACAGGCGGAGTTAGGAGAAGCGGCTTTTGCGGATAAATTACGAGTGGCGGATTCCGTTTTAAAGGGATCTGTTACTAGACAGGAGGAGTTATCTACTGAGGATACTCCTTTTCGTGATGCCACATCCGTAAGGGATGTTTTAATGGCCATGCGGCCCGAGCAGCTCTCTACCAAACTTGAGGGGTTTGGTAGGGAAGAGGCCACTTACGGTTATTCCGCTCGGCCATCTGCGGTAAGGGTTGTTCTCATATTTCCCTTTGTTTCTAAGTTTAATATATTTTCATGAGTGTTTTGTTATTTCATAGACCGCCTGATAGGGGCGGATCGGTGGAGTGCTCTTTGCGAAGATTTGGCGAAGATGGAAATGAATAGAGGCGGATATCGCTTCGGTTGAGCTCTAGGGTGGCGGCCTTGGAAGAGAAGGAGAAGAAAGCTGACATGACGCTATCCGTGCCCTTGAGCGAGACAAAGCGGCCAGGCGAACAACTATCTCAGCCCTAGAGAAAGAGAAGAAGCGAACTAGCGGCTCCGCTTATCTATTTCCAAAGGTTCTCTTCTGACTGCTGAGGAGGATATCAAAGGGCTACAAGATGAATCCAGCAGTTTGAAGAAGGAACTCCAATCTACTCAAGAGGAGCGAGCCGCTGTTCGATGGGATTTAAAGTTGAAGGCTGCCGAGCTTACAGCCCGTTCAATTTGGTGGCGGAAATAAAGGGGAGGCGTGATACACTTAGGGGCGATTTGGCTTCCCGTTTGAAAGCTCAGAAATCAGGCTCGCAAGAAATTAAGGATTTATTAGAGCGAGCGGAAAATTTAGAGAAGGAGGTTGCCCTGCTTAGGGCTTAAAGTTAAAGATGGGGCCACTCAGATATACTGCGTGGTGCAACAAGTGGCCATCATATTCCTCCTAAGGAGGTTTTGTCTATGGGTCCGGGCCGGAGTCTTGAAGAAATTTACGGAGCTCAAAGAGCAACAAGTTATCAAGACCCCGGAGGTTGTTTCTGTTCCGTCGGCTGTCCCCGCTCCTTCGGAACCTTCTGCCCAAGCTCCTTTAGCTACTCCTTTGGAACCTTCTGTCCAAGCTCCTTCAGCTACTCCTTTGGAACCTTCTGTCCAAGCTCCTTCAGAAATAGGCAGTCGCCCTGAGGGCCCTAGCTCTTAGGATGTTTCTTCTTTTATGAATGTTCTTTTTATGAATGTTCTTGCATTTGGAATGTAATTTCTCTTCATATGAATGAAACGCAAACCTTTATTTTGATGACGTTTTATTTCCGAGAGATGGTTGTCTTTAACCATATAAGAAAGTAATTGCCGAAGCCTTTGGTAAACTTCTTTCTTTGACTTTGTAAGGTGCTTTGTGACGAGTCCTTAGTCCAATCGCGGGACTTTGTTGAATGAGATACTCGCCTTTATAAATGAGATTGTTGCCTCATATTTCGATCGGGATTTTTGCCCCTTGTTTTTTGGATAAGAGTTGCTGTTCTATCCCCCAGGATAATTCCAACTCTTTTTCCAAGAATGGGAATTGCACCGCATTTTTGTAGGATGGGAATTTCACCGCATCTTAGTAGGATGGGAATTTCACCGCATCTTGGTAGGATGGGAATTTCACCGCATCTTGGTAGGATGGGAATTTCACCGCATCTTATTAGAAAAGAATAGTCTTGAACTTTATTCCGTGATTTTTAAGGAACGACTACAAAATTACCGATAGTAGCGCCTCAGGATGTTCAAAGACGGAATGGACGCTTGAGTGTCTTTCCATCCATATTTACTAGATAATAGGTGCTTTCGCTTCCGGGACGATTCTTTGTATGACGTAAGGGCCTTCCCGCTAGGGAGTTAGCTTCCCGCTCGGCTTTTATTTCCACGGAACTCATTTTCCGAGTAAGACTAGATCGCCGATTTGGAAGAAGACTCTTTTACCCTTGTGTCATAGAACCTTTTCACCTTCGGCGATAGACGGCCGCTCTTGTTTCCATAGCTTCTCTTCGTTCTTCAAGTAGGTCAAGTTCCGCCGGAGTTTTTCCTCGTTCTCTTACGAGGAGAGCGTTCTTTGTGTCCGTAAGGTTGGCATCCCTATTTACTGCGAGGGATGGCGAGCCGCCTATAAGTGAGGAGAATGGGGTCTCTCCGGTGGGGTTCTTGTTGTAGATCCTGTAGGCCCAAAGGGCGCCGGAATTTCTTCTACCCGCTTAGTACCGCTTCAATACCCGTGTTTTTAGCGTCAAGGCAGGCGAGTGCGGTTTGTCACTTCTACTTGGCCGTTGGCTTGGGATGTGTCGCGGATGTTAATCTGGATTCAATTCCGGAAGCCTCGAGCAAAAGCTTTTGAAGGTTTTGTTGTCAAACCGTCGCCCATTATCGAAATGAAGGCATTTGGAATGCGAATCGTGATAATCGCCGCCATAAGAATCCCCGATGTGCTTTCTCCGTGATTTTGGCTAAGGGTTCAACTTCCACCCATTTGGTGAAGTAGTCAATGGCGACTATTAGAAACTTCATTTACCTAACTGAAGTGGGGAACGGCCCTAGGAGATCGACTCCCCAGATGGCAAATGGACGAGGGCTAATGATGGGTGTAAGCTGTGCGTGATGCGCCTACGGATCTTGGAATGCCACGGCGGCGTCGCATTCGGCGAATGCTATTGCGTCTTGAGTTAGTGTTGGCCAAGAATAACCTTGCCGTAGGACTTTGTAACTTAAGGCTTTGCCCCTATGTGACCTCCTCCAATGCCTTCGTGAATTTCTTGAAGGACATAACTAGTTTCCGCTTGGACGCAAGCATCGCAGAAGGGTTAGCGCAGATAAGATCTTCCTCAGATAGGTTCTCATTGATGATGGTGTATTGAGCGGATTTGTAAGAAATGGCCCGCTTCGCTTTATCGGGTGGTGCTTAGATCCACCTTGTAGATAATTTCGATAGGGTCTATCCACTTGGCTCTTCGCCGCATTTTGTACTTCCTCCTCTAATCCGTCGATGGTTTTGTGGGAAGGTATTGCAGGTTGAAGGGGCTCTGTGTCTTTGTTTGGTCTTTGTGGCCTTTTTGGACAGAGTGTCCGCTTCTTCGCTTTGTGTTCGATGTGACTTTTTCGATTTGGAAGCTGCGAAGTGTGGAACTATTTTCTTTACCACTGCCGATACTTGACCATGTTTTCTTCCTTCGCTTCAAAGCCGCCCAAGGTATGGCTTACTATTAGCCGCGGAGTCGAATATACATGCAGTCTTTGAATTAGAGCCCTCGCCGATGTAATCCCGATGAGGGCTTCATATTCGGCCTCATTGTTGGTTGCTCGAATTGGAACTTCAAGATCGCTGCGATTTTCCATTTGGAAGGAGAGTAGAGGACAAAACACTTGCCCCTTGCCTTTTCTTCCGTTCTCGATCCACAACATATAAGGTCCAAGGGATGTTAGAGCTTTCTTACGGACTCTGTGACGGGGTTCATCCCATCGCTTTGTCGGAAAGTTAATTCCGAACGAAATGCGCCAAGATTTGAGCTTTTATTGCCGCTCGGGGTTTGTAGGTGAGATCGAACTCGCCCAATTCTATCACCCATTTGGCTAAGCGTCCTGAGTTTTCGTGTTTATGGAGAATGCACTTTTGAAATTTGTCCGGTCAATACTATGATCTTGTGGGCTTGAAAGTACGGCCTCAACCTCCGCCAAGCAGACGTGATAAGAGCAAAGGCCAACTTTTCAAGTGGTAGATATCTCGATTACTGCATCATTAAGGATTTTACTTGTGTAGTAGATGTGTTTTTGAACTCCGCTTATCTTCCCTCGTAAGAACGGCTACTGATCAGCGTGAGGCTTAATCGCCAAGTAAATGTAGAGTTCTTCTCCCACCTGTGGCTTAGCTAGTAACTGAGGCGACCGGAGATAGTCCTTAAGCCCCTGAAAGGCTTTTTCGCATTCTTCTGTCCACTCCATTTTGGGTGCTTTTCTTAGGGCTTGGAAGAGTGGGAGATTTTTCTCTCCGGCTTTGGAGATGAATCTGCCAAGCGCGGCGAGACGTCCGTTAAGCCGTTGAATTTCTTGAAGGCTTTTGGGCGATCCCATGTCAAGAATGGCTCTGATTTTGTCTGGATTCGCTTCTATCCCTCTTTGTGTCAAAATAAATCCTGTGAATTTTCCCCGATCAACGCCAAAAGAACATTTGTTTGGGTTTAGCCGCATAGTATAAATTCAAGAGACCGAAAAGCTTCTTGTAACTCGATAGGTGTTCATTGGCCTTTCGCTCTTTACTAAGATATCGCCTACATAGGCTTCGGCATTCCTCGCCAATTTGCTCTCTCAAAATCAGAAGTTATGAGCCTGGAAGGTGGCTCCGCGATTTTTTAGACCGAACGGCATTACCTTATAGCGATGCGTTCCCGTGCTCATAATGAAAGACGCTTTTTCTTCGCCGCTTTGGCCATTCGGATTTGGTTGTAACCCGAGAAAGCATCCAGAAGCTCAACATCTCATGCCCGTTGTTGAGTCAACCAAGCTATCAATTGTGGTAAGGGAAACGAATCTTTTGGGCAAGTGCTTTGTTTAAGTCCGTGAAGTCGACACACATTCTCCATTTTCCTGGACGGCTTTTGACTGTGACCACATTGGCTAACCAATGCAGTAGTATACCTCTGGATAAACTTAGCTTTTAGGAGGTTAGATACTTCTTCTTCCGCAGCCGTATACGCCTTTCAGCGCGGAATTTCTCCTTTTCTCGCTTTGTGGGTTTAAACGCTTGATCGATGTTGAGACGATGCTCGATGATATTACGCTTCACACTGGCATATCCTCCTCAAGACCAGCGAAGAGGTCGGAATTTGCTCTTAATACTCCCGTGAGATCTTCCTGCTGCTTTCTATTGTCACCCCGCCTAACTGCACTGCCGCGGTCCGCCTCCGGGTTATGTCTAGGGGAGCTAGCAATTCTTCGACAGTGTAGGTCAAGCTCCTCGCTTTCCGCTCGGCCATTCACGTTGACTAACATATAGCTACGAAACTTTTTGTCTTAGCTGCTGCATTTGAGAGTTTTCCCTTTGAGGGTTGAGACATAGCATTGCCGTGCTGTGGGTTGATCTCCTCTTATCTCTCACCGCCATTCTCGATTCGAGAATTTGAGGAGAAGGTGATAAGTGGAGATTCACGGCTTTTAAGGCGTTGAGGGTTGGTCCGCCAAGGATTACGTTGTAACTTGAAGCACAACGCATAACCAAGAAGTTTGTCGTTATCGCTGATGACCTTGGCGAAGTTCCCTATCGCGAATCGGCAAGGAGATCATTCCTTACGGCCGTATTCACCCTCCTGAGAACCCTACTAAGGATGATTTTATCGAGCAAGTCATCTCAAGCGTCATACCTCATCCTCTCGAAAGCACTCCAAAAGAGAATATCAACCGAACTTCCAATCGCCTATCGTAACTCTTTTCATCCGGAAACTAGACACTTTTGATAGCGACAACCAACGCTGGGCCATATCATGTGGGTTGCCGAACTCACCGACATCGTTGTCATAAAAAGATGATTGGGGCCGTAGGTTCGGAATGCGTCTCTGGCGTTTCTATTTCTTGCGTGGCTCCCACCATTCGGGCGTAACTTTTCCGAGAGGCGTAACTTTCACCACCACTGACCGGGACCACCAGCGATAAATCCCACCATTTCTCCTTTTTCTTCTTGAGTTGCAAGACTTGAGTTCCCCTTGGATCTCAAGGTGATGTATTTTTCCAATTGTCCTTTTCGAGCGACATCTTCTATCAAGGCTCATCAAGTGGGTACACTTTTACGTATGTCATGTCCTGCGGATTGATGGGCGGCTGCAATACTTCTTACTATTCTTTTGCCGCTCGGCGTTTCTTGCAGAGCTCGGCCACGCGTCGAGGAGTTTTGTTCTTTGATTTGCATAAGAATATGGCTTACGGTTTGATTCAGGTGGGTATGGTGATCATATCGACAATTTTTCCTTCTTTAGAAGGTTCTCGGGCTGCGGCGTATGTCGTTGGGGTCGATGCGGAGGAGGTTTCGAGTGCCTCTGCTTATGCCTTTGTCTTCCCAATGCGATCCTTTTCCTTTCGTGTATCCGGGGGCCTTCACTGGACGCTATGGCGGGAGTTTTTTTCATACGGGTGTCCCACGAGGTCCGCGTCTAGCCTCTTCTTCCCAACCCATATAAATTTCTTCGAATTGATATACTTTTGGGCGTGGATCATAAGGGCGGTGTATGGTTTTAGTGGATCTAGTGTCGGGAGAATCGGAAGGGGAGTCTAATAACCCTTCCATCGAAAAAGTCACGTACCATCCGTGGCGGAAGGTCCATAACATTAAGCTGTTTCGCCTATATAACTTGGCTTAAATAGGCACGAGCGTTTCTCCCCTCATTTGCTTAATGCGGGAGAGTAGATGGGGTTTTCTTTTGCTTTTGAGTAATTGGCAAAATAGGCTAAGAATCGATCCGCTAAAATCAAAAGAAGTAATTGTACTAGATGGGAGATCGACAGTCCAGCCTTTGCGCTTTTCCCTCTAAAGTGGCGGAAAAGTTCGGCACACGCGGCGTCTGTGATTCCAGTGAGAGCATCTTCAACCGAAAAGATTTTAGGTGGCCGGGATGGATCGGTTTTGCCTTCATATGCAGCCATAGCTGGCGGTCCGGGTTATCCGAATCCTTGCTCTCCCAATATTTTTGACAAAGGGTGAACAACATCGAGAACGTGCCGCCGGACTTTTCGCATTTTCTCGAGAGAGGTTCTCCGCCGTTGAGTCCTTCTATCAACCGTTTGAACAGATGGACTATTCCGTTACTGTCCTTGTCAGATTCAGTTCTTGTGGTGGCGCGCTCCTTGTGAGCGGAGGAGGGATTACGAACTAAGCGGAAAAGGCGGTCCTTTCTCTTCTCTTTATGAGTGCGTGTTCTCGTTCTCTCCCTCTCGCTTTAATTATCCAGAGCATTGGTATGTTTGGCGTTGGAACTTGTGTAGGAGGAGGAGGAGGATGAGTCAAACATGAATGTACCTGGGTCAGCTGCTCCAATTGTCGCCAGAGGTTAAGGTAAAACTACGGAGCAGATTCTTGAGGTTGAACGTAAGGACTATCTCGACGCAGATACGATGGGCGGACTATCTCGACCGGATTTCTTCATGCCTTGGACCTCGCCAGATCCTTCGGATTATTTGGGGCTCCTGTTCTTGAATTCGCTTTGATCTTACGGTAGTAGTCATGTGGCTTTTCGTAAGGGTCCCTACTCGACGGCGCCAGCTGATGCTAAAATCGGTTCACGCCACGCTTGACCATTGCCTTCGTGATCCTGGTCCTTTCGACCAGCGGTTAGAATTTATAGTTGATGTGGACGCTTATACGCCTATGAGCAGAGTGTATAGAAATTCCGCTTCGAATTACCGGAGTGACTCATCACGAGCCTATAAAAAGAAAGGAGAGGATGGTGATCCGAGATTGGGCCTTTACGCGGCCTCGGATTCACGATGCCTAAGTCGAAAACTTAAAGAGAGAAGTTTAATGTTAGGTAGTTTTACGTGATGTGCTTTTTATATTTTTTTTCTGATCCCTTTCTTCTATTAGTGCTCTCCTTTTATAGCACCTTAGAGGCGGTTCAGAAAGGCTGGGTAAGGCGGTGGGCTAAGTAAATATCTCTTAAAGTGCTGGGAAAGGCGGTAGGAAGGTGGTAGGAAGGTGGTAGGAAAATATCCGCCCCTCTCAGTGGCGGGTGGATAAGGCCCACTCGGCTGTAGAGCGTTTAGATGTTTCTCTTCTACCTTACGCCCTTTATGAGGAAGGGTCGTTATTCACGATTCCGACGGACTTGTTTGCAGGATTAAATCCTTACGCTTATAATTCCGAAGCGGACTTGTCGTAATGGATGGTGATCATCGCAGTGTAGCCAAAGGAACAAGTGGCTCTTTAACTTAACGACACCTGTCTTCACCAAATATATCCGTAACATAATATAATTTAAAACTAAGCCATTCAAGATTAATGATTCCATCAAGAACATACACAAGCGTTGAAAATAAAAGTTTCTAATTGGCAAGTTATTTTTATGTTAGTGCCATTGAAAAATTAAAAAATAGAAGATGCAACACTTACCAAAGTCCTTGCGAGGGCGACTATGTCAATGCGGATGCGGTATCATTCTTGCTTCATGGCATGATACCTAAAGTTAAAGAAAATTGGGTAACTAAAAAAATTGCAAAAGACATTTTCATTTAATCAATTTGAAATAAAAATGTCTAAGGATTGAATGAAAAGGTAATATAGAAATTGATAATTAAAGAAAAATTCAAACATATATATACCTCATTTCTTAAGTTGTGCTCGTAGATGTTTCATTGCATAAAAATCATCAATTATCATATATGTGGTAAATTTTTCGGCAATCTCCCTCTCAATATAAACAATCATATAATTAGTGAGAAAATCATCTTCCATCTTGTTGCGAAGCCTTGTTTTAATAATTTTCATAGCTGAAAAAGCCCGCTCTGTGGTTGCTGTTGATACTGGAAGAGTCAAGGCAAGCTGTAATAATCTGTCAACCAAGGGATATTTATTATTTTTTTAAAAATAAAAAATTCTTTCTTTATTATTTTTTAAATATTTTTTTTAAATTCCTCACTATGCAAGAAGTAGAGAACTATTTTTTTTTATTTTTTAAGATAAAATTAAAAAAATAAATCCATATGGTTTCACAAATTTACAAAATAGGGAAAATACTTTTTTTTTCTTATAAAAACTTATGATTTTTCTAGTTAAAAAAAAGGAAAAATCGTTAACTCCCGTTAACAACGTTAATTCCTACTTAGTTGGCATGGCCATTTTTGTCAAGATTCTCAAATAGATGGAGATTTGAAAGAAATCTAATTTAGTGTAATTTTCATACAAAATTTGATGAAAATGCCCCTGCCAACTAAGCAAAAGTTAACGCCATTAGCGGGAGTTAACAGTTTTTCTTCTTTTTTTTGTTTAACGGGAGAAACCACAAGTTTTTATAAGGAAAAAAAATAAAACACTTCCCTATTTTGCAAATTTGTGAAACCACATGGATTTTTTTTAAAAAAAAATTTATCCTAAAAGAAAAAAAAATAGTCCTTTGCTTCTTGCAGAACCATAGTGAGGAATTTTTTAAAAAAAATTTTAAATAATAAAGAAAGAATTTTTATTTTTTTAAAAAAATAAAAAAAATTATTTTTTAAATATCCTTGAGCATTTCAAAGCGGTTACAAAATCGTCGCTAAATGCATCCCGACAACAGTATTTGCGGCAGTTTGTAAACCGCCACCGAAATGATTTAGCGGCGGTAAATGACTTAAAAACCGCCACTACATGGCTTTTTTTATTGTAGCGAAGGAGATTGGGTGTCACTCCACCCATGACTTTTAAATTTCATGAGAATAGTGAGATTGAGCACTTCAAGGTTGAATTCTTGCTGCGTTATATCATCGTTACACTTAACAATAATCAACTCCTCAAGCTCTTAGCAAGAATGAAGATCTTTTTGTATGTATATGTGTTGAAAGTTTAATAGGTGGAAGGATTTCAAGCCTTCACTAAAATAGGCATGTATTTTCATTGAATGTATGAAGTACATAGAGGTCCAATGTACTTCATTTACACCCAACAATGAAAAAATATCAATAAGAGTGGGCTCCGATACCATGAAAGAGGCTTGTATTTTAATTAAATGAATGAACTATTATAGGTCATGTTTTATACATTGATAGAATGATCTAAAAATAGAGAAAAAAAAATATTTTGGTCCTAATTTACAAGGATTTCAAATATTTACCATATCACAGAATATATGATGACATAATTAGAGAAGCTAATTTAAAGAAGAGACTATTTGAGAATATTTGAGGATTATTCATAGAATGAAAAAAAGAGCTGTGAAAAAATATCAATAAGAGTGGGCTCTGATACAATGAAAGAGGCTTGTATTTACATTGAATGGATGAAGTATACAGAGGTCTTATTTTATACATTGATAGAATGATCTAAAATAGAAAGAAGCTCCATAATCACTTCTTCAACTTCATGCCTCGTCTCAGAGTCTTGGACCTCTCACACTCATCCATCAGAGAGCTTCCTATCAATTCTGGTGCGTTGGTGATGTTGCAGCATCTCAACCTCTGTCACTCCCATGTATTTGAATCTCAATGAGACCTTCTGTCTTGCTAGGATCCCAACTGATGTGCTTGAAGGCCTATCCAAACTGAGAGTGTTGAACTTCTTCATGACTAACTATGGGAAATGGAAGGTTCAGGGAGAAAATCAGAGAAGCCATGACATCTCAGTGTAGGAGCTAGAATGCCTGAGAGAGTTGAAGGCTCTCGGAATCACCATTCACAAAGAGGTGGTTCTTTAGAGGTTTCAAAAGCTTGATGTATTGATTGAATCAATGCGACAACTGAGGTTAAATTTTGTGAATGATAATACATAAGTAATATTATGAGAATAATCCTCTATTATTTCAAATATTCTCTTCCATAAATTAATTTCTCTAATTATGTCATCATATATTTTATGATATGGTAAATATTTGAAATCTTTGTAAATTAGTACCAAAATATTTTTTTTTCTATTTTTAGATCATTCTATCAATGTATAAAATAGGACCTTTATGTATTTCATTCATTCAATGAAAATACAAGCCTCTTTCATGGTATCAGAGTCCACCCATTGATATTTTTTCACCCTTCCTTTGCAAACACATCATCTCCAACACTATGGTATCAGAGCTCACTCTTATTGATTCTTAGTAGCATGACTCAATGCTTAGCTCTTGAAGGTTTCACTACAAGAAAATATATCTTTTGTACAGATAAAATTTGTGGCTAAAAATCTAATAAATAGCCACTTGAGAATTATTAATTTTCGTCACTTGCAGTCACAAATAACCCTGTCACTATTTCATTAGTGACCACATTTAAAAATTGCCACAATTATACAACACTTTTGTGACATATATGTTGATACTAAAAAGTGAAATATTGGTGACAAAATTGGTTGTGTCACAATAACTCCAACCTATTGTGACAATTTTATTGTCTCAAAAAATTCTAAATTATGACCGAAAAATCGTGACAATAACGTATATTCACTACAAGAAAATACACATTTTGCGGTAGTACATTTTATGGCACTGGTCGGGTACCATTTTTTATTATTTTTAAATATAATATTTTTTCGTATTTTTTTAAAATGAAACTGATTTTTTTATTATTTTATTTTATTTATAAATACTTATCTGTTTTTAAGGTAATCCAAATATTTAACATTGAATTTCATCCATTTTAAATATAAAAAATAAAAAATTATTGATAATTCAAAAATAATTAAAACAAAATTATATTTACAAATTTGACCAATCATATGAAATTGTTCTCAAATACAAAAATTCAACAAAGAATTATTTACAAAAGTTGCTTCCAAACATTCAACGCAAACGATCTCTAATGGGAGATGGAGGAATGTGCAGAGAAACTTGATGCCTTCATTGGTGAGTTGGTAATTATGCATCCACACAAACGTCTCACCCACATACTTTTGCAATTTGAAGCTCTGTATTAGCTTTATGACCTACAGGTTGGGCATGTCAATCAGTTGGTGCTTTACAAGGTTGTAATCCTTCTTCGTGTGTAGTAACTCGTTTGTAACACCACACCAGAGAAACCATTCTCAGAACCAAATTGTAGTTCCAATTGAATGGAAAAACAAAGGAAAAGAGGAGGAAAAGAGTGATAACTTGGAAGAGATACTTGAAGATCTCATGGCAATTCTTCTTTGAGATGATCTATAAAAAAAGGTATAGAAAAGTCGTCATTAGAGACATAGAGATAGATAGAGAAAGAGAAAAAGTTAAAACCATAACGCTAGTTTTCTCACCATAGTGGCGCCTTGAGAAAGAATAAGACGAGACTGTGAGATAAGCCTAGATCTATTTATCTATCTATATATTTATGGGAGTTTATTGGTTATAGATAATTTTAATTTAAAAAATATTCAAAAAAAAATTAAATTGGGAGTTTCAAATTTTATCAAAATTTTGGATTTTTTTTTTAAAATTTGAAAAGTCTATCTATATTATGTATTTTTAATTTTGAAGATATATATCTATCTACAGACAATTTTAATTTTAAAAAATTAAAAAAATTAAATTGGGATTTTGAAATTTTATTAAAATTTTAGATATTTTTATTAATTTTAAAAACTCTATCTACTGAGAGTATTTTTAATTTTAAAAGATACCTATTTATGTATATATTTATGGGAGTTTATGGTTACACATAATTTTAATTTTAAAAAAATTCAAAAAAAAACTAGATTGGGATTTTGAAATTTTCTCAAGAATTGGGATGTTTTAATTTTAAAAAGTCTATCTATATTACTGCGTATTTTTAATTTTAAAAAACTAGACATTGGTTTTAGATTTGCTAAAATTTAGGCATTATGGATTAAATTTTAATATACAGTAGCAAAATCATCACATTGTTTAAAATTTATTTTTTTAAAAATCACGAGCAATGAGAAGGGCCATTTACAAGTTTAATATAAAGAATATATTTTTCAGAAAATATTGGTAAAAATCTATAGTTTGGCTTGGAATTTTACAAATTAGTATGTATAGTATAAAAATTATAAATTTAGAAAAATATGTGTAAAAAAATCTATTGTTTGGCCCAAAAAAATTTCTTTTTATTTGACCCCCTCAAAAAAAAAATTATATTAGTTAGTGGGATTTTTATTGACGAAAATGTTAGTCACAAAAAATAATGGATTATGTGAAAAACAACTTTCCCGTCACAACAATTGAAAATAATAGTGACCAAAATATGATTGGTTACAATTACATTTCATAATGAAAATTTTCGGATTATTAGATTGAGTGATAGACAACTTTCTCATCACAACAAAAAAAAATAATAGTGCCAAAAATATGTTTTGTCACAAATATACTTCATTTACGCCAATATTTCTCAATCACAAAGGTTTCTACATTATTAGTGCTATTTTTATTGTGACAAAACAATTTTCAACACTGTTAATATATTAATTGTGACAACTCATTTGTGAAAGGCCTTAAATCATCACAGTTACTAATATATTAGTGGCATACAAATAAGTCATCACAATTAAATCCAACAATTGTGCCACATAATTATTTTGTCACAATAAACTTTATATTTGTGACGAAATGATTGGGAGGCACAAAAAAATTGCCACTATATGTCTTTACTCATTAGTGTTTTGAAGGAGATTGGGTGTCACTCCACCCATGACTCTTTCAAAGTTCATGAGCATGGTGAGATTGAGAACTTCAAGGTTGAATTCCTACTGTGTTATATCATTCTCATCGTTGCATTTGACAATAATAAACTCCTTGAGCTCGTAACAGGAATGAAGGGAGATCTCTTTTAGATGTACCATATGTTGAAAGTTTGATAGGTGGAAGGATTTCAATCTTTCACAAAACTTTAAGCTCAGTTGTCGCGTTGATTCAGTCAATACATCAGGCTGTTGAAACCTCCAAAGAACCACCTCTTTGTAAATGGTGATTCCGAGAGCCTTCAACTCTCTCGGGCCTTCTAACTCCTCTACTAAGATGTCGTGGTTGTCTCCCCGAACCTTCCATTTCCCATAGTTACTCATGAAGAAGTTAAACACTCTCAGTTTGGATAAGCCTTCAGGCACACCAGTTGGGATCCTTGAAAGGCAAAAGGTCTCATTGAGATTCAAATTCATCAATTACTTGAGGTTTCCTAGGTTCTTTGGAAGTTCAACTATGCGGGAGAGGCAGAGGTTGAGATGTTGCAACATCGCCAAGACACCAGAATTGATAGGAACTCTCTGATGGATGTGTGTGAGAGGTCCAAGACTCTGAGCCGAGGCATGAATTCGAAGAAGTGATCATGAAGCTTCTGCAACCTTTGCGTAGGAGAAGTAATGTGTTGAGGCAGAAACTGTAAAATCCAAGATTTTTATTTCTTGAATAAAAAGGATTTAAAATTTCCCTAATTAATTTCTATTTAATTTTGCTAAAGGGCAATTTGGGGATTGGTATAAATCCCAAGGGCATTTTAGTAAAAATGGGCATGAATAAATTATTTCATAATTTATTAATTAGTGATTGATTTGATTAAATTTGGAAGTAACCAATTTAATTAAATATGGAAAACACTTGATCATGACCATGATTGGACTAAGAATGAAAACGGGGTAAATTTAATTTAAATCAAGTTAATTTAATTAATGGGGGAAAGTCCTAAGTTGGTATGATTTGGGTTGATTAAGGAAGGAGAAGGAAATTAATTTAAATTGTAAATTTAATTTATTAGACTACCAAGGACCTATTAGTAAATTTATAAAGACTGAGGACTACAAGGTAAAAGTGGATGTCTCTGGTGAAGGAACTGAGGGTAATATAGAAAATATAAGGGACTTAAAAGTTATTGTTAGGCCCCTCTCACGTAGCGAGGACCCAATTGTAAAATTGACAAAACTGAGGGACCTATGAGCAAAGGACGAAAATAAACCCCTTGTAAAAGGTTGGACGGTTTGGATTAAGTAATCCACGATGAACCAATCTCAATGCGCCAATCCTACTGTTCATCTCTTTAGCAGTGGTAACGATAGGAATGCCCTCACCGTGCGGACAAGATTTCAACCGCTCGATTCGATGGGAAGTCGATCACGAGGCAAGCGCTACTCTCCTTCTTCTCCACCACTGCCAACGCGCGCCACCGGTTTGGAATCTCCGGTTATGGAAGGTTGGGGGCTGATTTGCATGGAGGATTGCAATCAGGAGATTGCGATTCACCCCAGCTCCCTATAAATACAGGCCGTGGGGGCATCCTCCAAGCACCAGCACCACCACGAGCGGCGGCGTGCCACCATCACTGTGAGAGGCGAGGGAGAAGAAGAAGGGAGAGAGAACGCCTTCGCGGTTGACGACTCAACAGAGTAGAGCGGTGTTGTCATCCTCCGATCATCTCCGACCGACTGTGAGCCATCGCGGGCGCGTCACTTGTCTCTCCGGTAAGCATCTCCCCCTCCTTCTTTTCTGTCAAGCATCATGCATTTAGAATAAGGGGCGGGATAGTTATCGGCAAGGTTGGCAAGCTATTAGCGTCGCCTGTCACGAGCCGAACGCCGGAGAAGGAGAGCAAACTGCATACGGTACTCTCCGACGAGAAGCGGAGAGGAGCTTCGTTAAGATGCACGTAGAGAGCTCACGAAGGCGTGCAATAGCGAGGGACGGTCCCGGCCATCATGCGCCGGCGGTGAACACCATGAGGAACTGGCGCGACTCCCTCCCCTGCTGGTTCACGGTCTGAAGAGAAGACAAAGAAGAGATAAGAGAGAGAGAGAGGGACGGGTAGGCAGTTTAAAAATAAATAAATAAAAATAAATAAATAAATAAATAAATTATTATGATAACTTGATTAATTGCTAACTAAATAATCTAACTAAGTAGTTCATTACCTGATTTGTGAATTAATTGGAAATTAAATAAAATTGGATAATCAATTAATTAGTTGGATGATTTAGGGAATGACCAATTGGACAAATCAGGTTAATAATCAATTTAACTGATTGATTTTGAATAGTTAGTTGATTAATCGAAGGATGAGATTTAATTAAATTCTTAAGTTGTTGATTGAGTTTAAATCAACTTAATTGAAACTTAAAGTTTAATAGCTATAGCTAACAGAATTAGGCTTGGGTTAGTTACATGGGCTTGGTGGATTGGGCTCAAGTAATGGATCAAGGATCAAGTTAAAAATGAAGTAATTAAATCCAAGCTTAATAATTCATGGAACGGTTAGTTGGACGACTACTAAATTCTATCTATGAAAGTAGATGAGCTTAGTCATTTAAGGTAGAAACGATAAGGGATCACAAGGGAAGGCCCACAAGTAGAACTAGGGCCCGTTAGAGCATGCATATTCATAGACATGTACTATTATTGAGAATAGAATTGTCTTTATCAGATATTGACGTGGATGCGTCGAGAAGTCCCGTGGAATGCGAGACTCTGCGATTTTAGGTAAGTACTTCTGCTTTGTACCCCCAGTCATTTATTGATTGGTTCCTTGACTTTTGATGATTCTTGATTGCATGTTTAAGCAAGTAAGTACACTTGCCTTGTTCCACTCTTCGGAGTTTTCTTGACATGTCTTTGTTGTGACATTTTATTTGTTATTCATTCATGCTTCCATGATTTGTTGAAATCTTTATTTAGCATGATTGATTGTTTCGGGATGTTGGGATCCCTATTTGTTTTGTTCTTCGGCCCGGATTCAGTGGAGCAGGTGAGCTCCTTTGCGGACGTTCAGGGACATGACACCCTGATTTTCCTGCATTGCCATGCCAGAGGGATCGATACTCTGGTTGTCCTGCCCGTCAGTGGGGATGATTCGTTGCCCGTGTCGACACGTAGAAAGGTGGCGCTACCGACATACGACCCGAGGGCCGTAGCGACCGGATGGTTATGTTTTCAGCAGGTTCGCTGATGGTACTGACCAGGGGAGACATTTGTGGAGCTTTCATTGGAATTCATAGCTAGGAGTCGTTACCTTGCTTGTTTTTGTGGTAGACTCCTAGGGATTGTTTTTGAGGGGCGTGCCCCGAGTTTTACTCTTGATATTCTTATTTGTTGATATCATATTTTCTTGATACCCGCAGGGTACTTACTGGGCTTTCCATTCGAAAGCTCATGCACTTGTTTCTTCCTGTTTACAGATCCTGAGGCGTAGGACTCTAGCACACAGGAGCCGATCGTGGGTCGGGAGGACTTGCAGAGGTCCGAGGACCTTATTTACCTTTTCATGTTGTGTAAGACATTTTATTTGAAGGACCCTTATAGGGCCTAGTATTTGTAGGGTATATGAACCCTTTTATTTTCCGCTGAACTCTGTTATATTTAAATAATTAAGTTATTTTATTGCATTATCTGCTTTACTCACTTAGGCCTTGTATCCGAGTGGGGCCCGTCTCTACTCGGCTACGACCGGTCTGTAAACGTGCCGAGGTCCAGGGATCGGGTCGGGGCGTTACAGAAACAATCCAGTGAGTCAGGTAACATATCAATGTTGTTACACATCAAGGATATCCTCTCAGCATCTTTCCAATCTGCAATATCAGGTGCAACCTTACTTGTGGTAATTCCATCATGCATCAGAAATGGTCTCCTCTTCCTTTTACCATAATCAGATGTTATCCACAGGGCCTCTTCTCTAATTATGTTATGCATCTTCACATTTGTCTCAGTATCGCCATCTTCTAACAAGCATGCAGAAGCCAACCTATGGATGATGTAGTGGCCCCTTGTGCGCACCAGCTCAAGGTCCCCAAACTCCTCCATGAATCTCTGAGAGATCCAGTACTCCATGAGAAAGTCTTTGCTGATGGAGCAGTCATAGGGGAAGAGGGCACAGTACATAAAGCATGGCCACAAGTAGAGATCGAGAATGTCATAACTATACTTAAGTTTCTTAAGCAAGCCCTCTTCAACCGCGGAAAGGCCAAATGGAGATATTTCTAGCGCAGTCCGAGCATAGCTCTAGTCTTCATGGCATCCCAGACCGACAACAGCCTTGCCAATGACTTTGAGGGCCAAAGGAAGCCCTTGGCATTAGCAGATGATGACCCTGGCATGACCCTCATGTTGGAAGCCTATCTCAATTTTGGGATTTATGTTGACTTATTATAAAGTGGTTTCAAATATTCAAAAAGATTTTTTGTGTATCCAATTTTGAAATTCAAAACGTATGGGGATTATGGATAAGTTTTATTTTAAATTTTGGATAAAATTTTTGGATTTGATTTTATCCTTTTAATTAATAATCCTATCCAAACTTAGTAGTAATCCTATCCAAACTAAGTTTGAGTTTGAGTAAGATTATGTGAGACATAGAGGCTATAAACAGAGGAAAGATCCACTTCTTTCGAAGAACACAAAAATTTTTATCTTCTTCTTCATTCTCCTATTGTCATCTTTCTCTCTTCATTGTTTTGTTTTCTGGAGCAATCTTGAGCACTCGTTGTTCTCCTGTTCGTGTGCACGAAACAGAGGACTTAGTGACTGTTGTATCTTAGGAGAAATACGCCATTGAGAGATCCTGCTGCACTGAGTAACAAACTCCGAGGAGGCGAAATACTTCTTAAGGTCAGTGCGTCAGCACGCCTCAGTCAACCCTCAACTTCATAGTAGATAGTTCATCCTCAACTCCAACTCCAACAATCTTAAGAAGTATCATGGACGCTGCTATGAACACTGCCAAGTCTCTTCCAGACGTCTCCAAGATAGACCAGTTCAATGGAACCTGTTTCAAGCGTTGGAAACAAAGGTGTATTCAGTCCTCGACATGTTCAACCTGGCGCATGTTCTGACCGAGCCCAAGCCTGAACCTGATTCTGAGAGGTACGCTGAAACCCTATCGATCTAGGAAAGAGGTAACAAAACCTGCCGACATACGATTCTCAGTACTCTTTCTAATGAGCTTTTTGACATATACTGCAACTATAAAACTGCTAGAGAAATCTGGGAATTACTACATAAAAAATATATAGTTGAAATGCTGGAAATCAAAAGTATGCAATAGGCAATTTTTCTGATTTCCAAATATCTGAAGAAAAGGATGTATCATCTCAAATTCATGACTATCATTGTGGGATCGAAAATACGCGCCTGGCATCGTGAAGACACCAGACGATATATCGAAGCACAAATATCATATTTTATTATGTGGGTTCTTTTATTCCTAATAGAGGCACGCCTCTATTATTAATTACCCCAGACAATGTCGTGGGAACCTCCGATTAAGAGACAAAAATACAAGTAGAGACAAAGAATAACCAATTTTATTGCAATATGATTCGTTACATATCAGCATATGTTTATATATGTAGATATATTTATTTATTTATTTATTTATGACGCCGCCCCCCGTCTCAGGATCTGTGCCCCGCCATATGGGATCCATAATCCACCGGTTGCCTTGCACTTGAGATTTGTGACCGAGGTTTAGGTCGCCAATTAACTCCCCTTTCATCAAGAACTGCGTCTAACTGAGCCGCCCTTAGGAGTTACATTATATATGGTTGGAGAGATCAGGAAGCCTAAATTCCAATACCGCCAATTTTGTCTTGATCGGAGTTCTCCAGCGAAAGTTGTCCGCGTTTGAACGAGAAGTGGTTGAGCTGGCTAGACAATAAGGATTAGCCTTTTTCTCCCCCAAAATATGCACTACCCGAGCTGCCAAAAGGGCCTGTGCTATATATGACTGTTAAAGATTTTGGTATTTAGTTTTCAGCAATCATGTAGATTTCCTCCCACCGGAGTTTCCAAAGGCAGGAATTATGAATTTTTGAAAATAGACCTTCAAAGCATTGTACGCATGTAAACGCCGGAATCGAATTCCTTTTATCTATCAAAGTCTACGCCGACTGGGCTGCCGAAAGGAAATGTGCTGTACATGACTATTGGAGATCCAGATATCTAATTTCTAACGCCATAGATCTCATCTCGATCGGAATTTTCTGGCCGGAGTTATGAATTTTTGAAAATGGGCGATCAGCATGGCTGGTAGCAGAATTGCTGAAATCTACCCTTTTTATTTATCAAAATCCACACTGATCGGGCCGCCGAACGAGTCTGTGTTGTATATGACTGTTGAAGATACGGATATCTAGTTTCCAACGCCATAGATCTTACTTCAATCAGAGTTTCCAGGCCAGAGTTGTGAATTTTTGAAAATGAGCAATCAGACAGAATTTCAGGAATTAATCTGTCGGACTACAAAGATCACCCTTTTTCCCCATCAAAGTACGCACTGACCGGTCTGCCAAAAGTATCTGTACTGTATATTATTGTTGAATATCTGGATGTCTAGTTTCTAGCGCCGCAGATTTCGCCTCAATCGGAGTTTTCGGGCCGGAGTTATGAATTTTTGAAAATGGGCGATCAGCATGGCTGGTAGCAGAATTGCTGAAATCGACCCTTTTATTTATCAAAATCTGCGCCGATCGGGCCGCCGAAAGGATCTGCGCTGAATATGAATGTTGAAGACCCAGATGTCTAATTTCCAACGCCGCAGATCTCATCTCAATCGGAGTTCTCTGGCCGAAGTTATGAATTTTTGAATATGGCTCTTTATTACAGCAGCAACAGCTTTTTTGGCGCGAACATCTCTCGTGATAGAAGCAGCAGCCAGCAAAGTTAATTTGTAGCCATTTGACAGCAGCTCAGCGATGCTTCACGTTGTTTTGACAGCCCTAGCCTTCATCTAGTAATAACATTATGTTCAATGCCGAATTTTCAAGTATGTGTGCAGATAATTTTCACAATGAACAACACATGAAATGCGTCACTGTCTCTTCCTTGGAGTGATTGATTTGCTATTATTGAGCTCCTCCTTTCAACATACTACCAGTCCACCATTGTTGGTTCTGAGTTCATCAAAGTCGGCTGAGGTTTTGTAAGTTCACTTCTACTCCCTCTTCCATTCTTTCAATATGGATGAGTTATTCCGTTGGCACTCCAAAGGGACTCGTCGTTTGTCATGGACATGTCGACAACGATTCTGAAGCTGTCAGAGAATGGAGAGCTTTTAATGGCTAAATTGATTTCAATGGTAAAAGTTATCATTCTTTTCCTCCACGATCTCTTCTTGTTTTTTATCTCATAGCACCATCTTCTTTTCCTTTATTTATATTTTGTTTTTTTGTTTTTTTGCAGTCTTTCCTGTAGCTCATAACACAGTAGCTTAAATCTTTCATTTCTTTTGCAACAATTTCTTTGTGACAATCTTCTTTTGCAGCAATTTGACAACGGCAGCTCATACGTATTAAAAAAATTTTGCCAGAGTTTCCCCTGTATCTGGGGCTCTCATTTGCTATACAAGCATTCACATATCTCAAAAAAGTTCAAACATACACATCAAAATAAATCCTTGCATAGCTTCAAATTAGCATGGCCACTGCTTTGGCTCTGGTTTCATTTGCTGGCGACGCAAGAAGCTCTTTAACGGCTTGACTATGGGGCTTCTAGCAGCAGTGGGATTGTTGATGACGATCTACAGGACTGTATGTTGGTTTGTTGATGATGAACAGATGGAACTGCGTGTTGATTTGTTGATAACGAACATCGATTGTCCCCGGGGTACTGATGACGAATCACCGGTGACGCAGCGAAGCCGCCGGGTGTTGATGCGTATAAACGCCGATGCGCATAAGCACGCCGGGGTCGCATTGCAGTGAGCAAGTCAGCCGTCTGGGGTATTGTTGCATACGAACAAGTTGATGCCGGGCTGCTGTCGGAGCGTTGATGCAGAGACAGTGCTGATGTAGATGTACGGGCTGCAATCGGAGTGCTGTTGCAGGATGTTGATGATGATCATCGGACTGTTGATGGCAATCTTCAATATTTGCTTATGGCGATCTTCAGAATTTGCTGATGACGATCTTCAAAATTGTTGGTGACAACCTTCAGAATTGTTGGTGACGACCTTCAATATTTGCTGATGACGAACACTGATGATGCCAGGGTTGTTGTTGCAGACGAACCAGTGGGGCTGCTGTCGGCGATCTCCGTTGTTGATGACGCAATGGGTCAGCCGGCGATCTCCGTTGTTGATAGCAATGTGGTTGTTGTCGGCGATCTTTTTGCGGGTGGACAAGCTCGTGCTGGGCGAACCACTATGGCCGGAGGCGCTGGCTATTGGGCAGTGGGTGGAGCAGGGGAGCTTCGCAAGTAGAGGCGGGCATAGTTAGCATGTGGCGGGACTGCTAGCAGCGGCCTAGCTGCAAGGCGGCGTCTTGGCGGCGCTGCTCTAGCAAGGCTGCGAGGTGTATGCGCGAGCGCTGCGCCGCGCTGTGCTTCTGTGCGCTGCGCGCGCCTAGCGGCGGCTAAGGTATGCGCCAAGGCCGGCGGCCTGCGCACGCGTGGTCTGCACGGGTGGCGCCGGATCTGAGCTGGGGCGCAGTAGCTTCAGGCGGACAGGGTTGGGCGCAGAGTTGCAGGGGAAGGCATTGAGGGTGGCAGCACCAGGGGCGGAGCTGGTCTTGAAGGGTGCTGGAGGCGGGATGGCGCGCGTCTGACAGGGGGCTGGGGCCTTGAAGGTTGCCGGCGGCGATGGGTGGTTGGCGTGCGTGCAGCAAGCAGAGGGCGCAGGCGCGAGGCGCCCCTGCGCGAGAGAGCTCCTGAGCGAACCTTCTTCTCTTCGTTTTCTTTTTTTCTTTTTCTTTTTCTGCTTTCCTTTTTTTTATTTTTCTCTTCCTTTTCCAGCCCCCCTTTTCCTTTCACCCAACCTTGGTTTTTATTGATGATCAATTAACCACCCTGCTAGTTTTGCGATCATAACCTCGCGATGATAGAGGCGATCAAACCCGTAACTAGGATAAGATCAAATATTTTAAATGAATTTGAGTTTTGGATAAGCTTCAAGATTATATATATTTTATTTTATTTTATTTTATTTTATTTTTATTTATTCATATTCTTTAGGTACAAACAATCATGTCCTAGTGAATGACCTGAAAAATGAAGATATAATCCTACCTGACGCCTTTATTGCTGGTTTTCTCATTGAACGTCTTCCTGAGTTCTGGAAAGACTATAAGAACAACCTGAAGCACAAGAGGAAGCATATGACTCTTGAGGACGTCATCGTTCACATCCGGATTAAAGAGAAGAATTGTCAAAGGGATAAAGCAGAAAAGGTCAAGGAACTCTCGTCCAAGGCGAATCTGATTGAAGGTGGACCGAACAAAGACCAGACTAATCAACATCAAAACTTCAAAGGCAACCGACGAAATCTCAAGGGAAGTAAGAAATTTGGTTTCAAGTCTAATAATCTTAAGACTAACCAAAACTCGCAATCTTCTTCTACCTTCAAAAAGAAAGGATCTTGTTATGTTTGTGGCAAGCCAGGCCACCATGCGCCTCAATGCCGTTTCAGGAAGGAGTCAACTCCCAAAGCCAACTTAGTCGAAGGAGATAATAAAGATGTGATCGCTGCTGTAATCTCACAAACACTCATGGTGGCAGATGCAAAAGACTGGATCGTGGATTCTGGAGCTACGAAACACATCTCTGCAGATAGGAGCACCTTCTACTCTTACACTCCCTTGGAAATAGGTGAGGAGCAGGTTTATATGGGAGATTCATCTCCTTCTCCAGTTCTTGGGAAAGGGAAGGTGTTGCTCAAGCTCACTTCAGGCAAAACCTTAGCTCTCAATGACGTGTTGCACGTTCCAGACCTTCGAGTCAACCTGGTGTCCGTCTCGCTACTTGGCAAGGTTGGAATAAAGGTCGCATTTGAATCCGACAAACTGGTAATGACTAAAGGTGGAGTTTTTATTGGTAAGGGCTATTGTAGCCAAGGCTTATTTGTTTTGAATGTGCTCAACATTATTAATGAAAAGGCATCATCTTCTGCTTACATAGTGAACTCAATTGATTTATGGCATGCGAGATTAGGACACGTGAATTTTCAGTATGTTAAGAGAATGAAAGAACTACGATTAATCCATGACATGTCAGATTCTAATCGAATTAATAAATGTGAAATTTGTGTAGAATCTAAATCAACTAAGAAAGGTTGTAAGACAGTTGAAAGAGAATCTGAATTATTAGGACTTATACATTCTGATTTAGGTGATCTAAAGCACACCATGACTAGAGGAGGCAAAAAATACTACATCACCTTTGTGGATGATTTTTCTAGATACACTGTCTTGTACTTACTTAGATCAAAAGATGAGGCATGTGAAATGTTTATTAAGTACAAAACTGAAGTTGAGAATCAACTAAATAAAAGATTAAAAGACTTAGATTGGATAGAGGTGGGGAGTATGAAGATAGTATTCTTAGAGACTTTTGTGAAAACCATGGTATTATACATAAGACAACCCCTCCTTATTCACCTGCCTCTAATGTAGTAGCTGAGAGAAAAAATAGAACTCTTAAAGATATGATGAATGCCATGTTAATTAGTTCAGGAGCTCCTAATAATTTATGAGGGGAAGCTATTTTATCTGCTTGTCATATTCAAAATAGAATACCTTTCAAGAAAACTGGAAAGACTCCTTACGAACTATGGAAAGGATATACACCTAATTTAAAATACCTTAAAATTTGGAGTTGCTTAGCTAAAGTACTATTGCCTGATCCTAAAAGGAGGAAAATTGGACCCAAACCTTTGATTGTATATTTATAGGTTATGCTATGAATAGTGTTACATATAGATTCATGGTTATTAAGAGTGACATTATGGAACCGAATACTATTATCGAATCAAAAAATGCAGACTTCTTTGAGCATGTTTTTCCTTTAAAAATATGTACTGATGAAATTTCTCATACACCACATGCTATTCCTACTAATGATTCTGTAGACATTGATAACTCTGAAGTTGAATTAAGGAGTAAAAGAGCTAGGAAAGAAAATAGTTTTGGGAATGATTTTTATACTTTTCTTGTAGAGGATGATCCCTTAACCTATTCCCAAGCAGTTCTCGTGATGCTATTTTTTGGAAAGAAGTCATTGATAGTGAATTAGAATCAATCATATCTAATCACACTTGGGAATTAGTAGACTTGCCTCCTGGTTCAAAAGCTATAGGTTGTAAATGGATACTTAAAAAGAAGCTTAAACTGGATGGGTCTATTGATAAATATAAAGCAAGGTTAGTAGCTAAAGGATATTCACAATAGAAAGATGTTAACTACTTTGACACTCATGCTCCTGTTACTAGAATTTCTTCTATTCGCATTTTAATTGCTTTGGATGCCACTAACAAATTAGTTGTTCATCAAATGGATGTTAAGACAGCTTTTCTGAATGGAGATCTTGAAGAAGAAATCTACATGAATCAGCCTTAAGGGTATGTAATCCCATGTAACGAGCATAAGGTATGCAAACTTGGGAAATCATTGTATGGTCTCAAACTGTCACGTCCCGAACCGAATTGGGACGTCGGCAGATCGGCCGCACACATGTGGGGATGGGCCCCACTGCGTATGCAAGGCCTCATAACCTGTTTACAATTACTACAAATAACTGAATAATATGAATTTATTGGTAATACTCATATGTTCGATTCAACATCTAATATAATCTAACAAATTGGCGAAGTCTATGAAAATAAATCAGTACAATTTAATTTATTATATACACTAGAGAAAATCCCTAAGACCCTAAGGATAAGTTCAGGCTCTGGACATCTCATCTACCCACCGACTAGCTACTCCTCGTGATCTGAAAAAAAAATCCAGAGATTAATGAGCTTGGGAGCTCAGTAAGTACCCACTAAAACGGTGAACCATGCAGTGTTTAATATAATAAATAAATATGAAACAATATAGTAAAAGGAAAAAGGAATTCGTAAATAACACAATAATTTGCAAAAATTATAGTTTCTGAAGTTATCATACAAACATATTATCAGAAGGTTTAGTTTACACTCAAAATACTAGAGTCTCCCAAACTTTCTATGACCACTAATAACCCCGGTGGCACGGGTCAATTGAGAAGAAATTTATTATTATAACCGACAAAGACGGGAAACAAAATGTAAGGTCACGCTATTGTGACCGACAACACGGGTTGAACTAGTTCATAACGATATGCATTTATTACCTGGCCAATGTTTAACCCCCATTGTGAAGGTCGGAACCTGAATACGCATACTTGGAGACGTACTCGAAAATCAGGATAAATATCGCAGGAAAAATAAGTTATATAATCAGAATCGGAGAGTATGTCAAGCAAGCAAATGTCAATAGTTCTAAACCGAACATACATGCATGGTTCAGTTTTGTACAGAAAGTAGATCGATTACAATTTCTTTGAAATGTCAGATAAAATCAATATATAATTTAAGTTATAATAACAAAAATAATTTCTACAAGTTGATAAGAAAAACCTTGCTTAATTTAGGTGGAATACTTACCTCCAAACTTCAAGCTCAATCTAATTGTAACTCGCACCCTCCGTAATAGGATCTCTTTGTATTAGGAACCTAGATGATTGTGTACTTTCGCCTCTCCCCATATGTGTATGAGGGAGGAGTTATTTATAGGTGAATAGTAATCATCCGACTCAAATTCAAATTTAAGTTTAAACAGAATTATGGATCAAAGATAACTTTAGGTTAATAAAGATAATTTATTTTTAAATAAATATATCCAAAACTTATCATACAAGAGAAGATATTTTGTAAAATCTCAATCTAATCTCTGATCTAACGTATAGTTATAAAAGAGTCCCCGAAATTTTATATGTTTATATTAAGTTATTTATTTATTATTTTATTTTATTCTCTCTTTTTTTAACCGTATTATTACACAAACAAGCTCCCAAACAATGGCATGAAAAATTTGATCATGTTTTAGTTTCTAATGGCTACTTGATTAATGAAGCAGATAAATGTGTGTATAGTAAATTTGTTAACAATGTTGGTGTGATAATCTGCTTATATGTTGATGACATGCTTATTATGGGTACTTCTTGGAATTAAAATTTCTAAGTTCAATGATGGAATTATGCTTTCACAAGAAAATTATGTGGAGAAAATTTTAAAGAAATTCAATCGGTTTAATTGTAACCTGTCTCAACTCCATATGATAGTGCTATTCAGTTACAGAAGAATAAAGGAGTTAGTTTTTCTCAGAATGAATATGCACAAGTGATTGGTAGTCTAATGTATTTAGTAAACTGTACTCGTCCTAATATTGCTTATGTTGTTAGCAGGTTGAGCCGATATACACATAGTCCAAACAAAGATCACTGGACTGCTTTGATCAGAGTACAAAAATATTTAAAGGGAACTATTAATTTTGGACTAATGTATTCTGGTTTTCCTGCAGTACTTGAAGGGTACAGTGATACGAATTGGATTTCAGATTCGGATGAAACAAAATCAACAAGTGGATTTATTTTCACTTTGGGCGGAGGTGCAGTATCTTGGAAGTCTTCCAAGCAAACTTGTACAGCTAAATCAACAATGGAATCTTAATTCGTTGCTCTTAAGAAAGCAGGTACCGAGGTTGAGTGGCTCAGGAACTTTCTTGTCGATGTTCCTCTTTGGATAAAACCGATACCTTCAATTTCTATTCATTGTGATAGCATGGCTGCTATAGGCCGAGCTATGAGTAAATCCTATAATGGGAAGAGTAGGCATATACGCCTAAGACATAATATTGTGAGGCAATTGCTTGATGCTGGAGTGATATCACTGAATTTTGTAAGGTCAGAAGTGAATTTAGCTGACCCTCTGACTAAGTAGAAAACTAGTGTGTGAAACATCGAGGGGAATGGGACTTTTGCCTATAACAAAAATCAACAATGATGGTAACCCAACCTATGTAATTGGTGAACCCAAGAAATAGGTTCATATGGGTAAAAACAAGTCATTGGTTGATTGGAGATACACTACTTATTGTTTGTCCCTTTCCTATGGTGTGTAGTGTAATTGCAATGAATAAGGATGAGTATTAACTCTTAATGAATTCCATAGTCCATATTTTTGGATGGTGTGTATAATTGCAATTCGCACCTAAGTGTGAAAGTGGGGCCGCTTTTTATGAAAACTTGGGCATGTTTTCTAGAGCACTTATGAAACCCAGGTATTGGCGCATGACCTAGCAATGCTACCTCGATTAGAGTTGCTCAGATTTCGAGGAAATAATGTAGATTATGAGACGACTGATTTATACTAAGGAATTCTGGTTCATAGAAATTTAATTTCATCAAATTCCTGTAAGTCACTTCTTATATATCATAGGGATTAGTTCATAGCCCAAAAGGCACCAATTCTGATGCATTATATTCTTATGCTCCAGTTTTCTTGTATTTCCACTATTGTTAGAATTGTTTTTGAATTTTTGAAATGGGGGGGGGGGGGATTGTTGGAAGCCTATCTCAATTTTGGGATTTATGTTGACTTATTATAAAGTGGTTTCAAATATTCGAAAAGATTTTTTTTGTATCCAATTTTGAAATTCAAAACGTATGGGGATTATGGATAAGTTTTATTTTAAATTTTGGATAAAATTTTTGGATTTGATTTTATCCTTTTAATTAATAATCCTATCCAAACTTAGTAGTAATCCTATCCAAACTAGGTTTGAGTTTGAGTAAGATTATGTGAGACATAGAGGCTATAAATAGAGGAGAGATCCACTTCTTTCGAAGAACACAAAAATTCTTATCTTCTTCTTCCTTCTCCCATCGTCATCTTTCTCTTTTCATTATTTTGTTTTCTGGAGCAATCTTGAGCACTCGTTGTTCTCCTGTTTGTGTGCACGAAACAGAGGACTTAGTGATTGTTGTATCTTGGGAGAAGTACGCCATTGAGAGATCCTGCTGCACCGAGTAACAAACTCCGAGGAGACGAAATACTTCTTAAGGTCAGTGCGTCAGCACGCCTCAGTCAACCCTCAACTTCATAGTAGATAGGTCATCCTCAACTCCAACTCCAACACCTCAATCACTTGATCAACTGATCGCAGAGACTGCTTGATTACTCAGAGTGGCAAGGAACAGGTCCCATGCCGCCGACTCCTTCAAGCCCTCAACTTTGAATGTGCTACTATGAGCAACCATGTCGATGCACACCTTAAGGGACCTTTAGGATATGACTAGCTTTCCCTGGTTCTCATCATCTGGCCGTGGGACCTTAAGTGTGTGTGTGTATATATATATATATATATATATAAGAAAAAGTGAGTATAATTTTAATTTTTAGAAAATCCAAAAAACAAGAAAATTAGGTTACGAATTTGGAATTTTCAGATTTTTTTTAAAAAAATAAAAATATATCTATATTATTTTTAATTTTAAAAAGTATCTTATACATATAATTTTAATTAAAAAAAACAAAAAAAAAAATTGGATTTTGAAATTTTATCAAAATTTTAGAATTTTAAATTTTAAAAAGTCTATTTACATTACTAAGGGGGAGTATTTTTAATTTTAAAAAGTGTCTATCTAGTTATGGGAGTATTTTAAAAAGATTTTGAAATTTTCTCATAAATTTGGGTATTTTAATTTTAAAAATTTTAGGACAAATTTTCTATTAATCCCTGGCACTATTTGACACTATTCCTCACCCAAAACACCATTACACTACACCCCTACTGGCCCCACCAAGGACCTATAGGCAATTTGGGCATTATTTAAGGGATAAATAGTTAATTATTAGCAAATTTTATCTATATTAGTTAGCAGAAGTATTTTAAATTTTTTAAAACTATCTATCTATATTACTAATTTTATTTATATTATTAAGGGAAACGGAAACTAATTATAAAAAAAAACTTAAAAAAATAAAAAATTAGGTTGGGATTTTGAAATTTTCTCAGAATTTTGGATATCTATATTACATAGTATTTTAAATTTTAAAAATGTCTATCTATCAATATTAGTAAATGGGAGAGGTTATAGATAATTTTAATTTTTAAAAAAATTAAAAAAAAACTAGATTGGGATTTTAAAAAAGTATATCTTCTATGTTAGGAGTATTTTTAATTTTAAAAAATCTATATATCTATATATCTATATATATATCTATATCTATCTATATTACTAAGGCTCTAAGCAAAATGGTCTAATTTTAATTTTTAGACAATCCAAAAAGGAGAAAATTAGGTTGGGGTTTTGGAATTTTCCCAGATTTTTAGATTTTTTTAATTTAAAAAAACTATCTATATTATTAAGAAAAAGTATTTTTAATTTTAAAAGTATCTATCTATTTATATTAACATAATAATTTTAATTTTAAAAATATATAAAAAATAGATTGGGATTTTGAAATTATTCAGACTTTTGGATTTTTTTTAATTTAAAAAAATTTATGAAGGGTGGATTTGACACATGCCACAATGTAGATGTTGAGTTAGATTCAAAGAAATATACGAGGGCTTGATATTTTGTGATTTAAAAAAAATGGATGAAAAATGTAAGTTTTTTTTTTGTTTTTCTATTGATTTCGAAATATAGGGATTGTTGAAATTTATTTAAGATTGATTTGTTGATATTAATTTCAGGTTTATTGAAATTTAGATATTATGAATTAAATTTTAATATATAGTAATTATGACATTGCCCAAGATTATTTTTTTTTTCAAAATCCCTAGGAAGGCCATTTGCTAGTATATTTTTAAGAAAAACTGAGTCTCATTTTATTTTTTTAAAATCTAAAAAAAAGGAAATTAGGTTTGGAATTTTCTCAGAATTTTAGATTTTTTTAATTTTAAAAATCTATCTATATTATTAAGCGGAAGTATTTTTAATTTTAAAAAGTATCCATCTATTTATATTACTAAAGCACATCGGTTATAGATAATTTTAATTTTTTTAAAAAAATAAATTAGATTGAGATTTTAAAATTTTCACATAATTTTAGATTTTTTAATTTTAACAAATCTATCTATTTTCCTAAGTGGGAGTATAGTATGGTTGTGAGAGCCGAGAAAGGTTTGATAGAAAGTAGTGGATTCGACACATGCCACAAAGTAGATGTTGAGTCAAATCTCAAGAGATTTGTGAGGGCCTTGATATGTTTATGATCGAACTAAAGAAGGTGAAAAATGTAGGGTTTTTTTTATTTTTTATTATTGATTTTGAAATATAGGGGTTGTTGAAATCTATTTAAAATTAATTAGTTGATATTAATTTCAGGCTTATTGAAATTTAGACATTATGGATTAAATTTTAATATAGAGTAGTGACATTGCTCAAGGATTATTATTTTTTTTTTCCAAAATCAATGGGAAGGGCCATTTACTGGTATCTATCTATAATTTTAGATTTTTTTAATTTTAAAAGTCTATATATTTTACTAAATGGGAGTATTAGAGCGTCGTTGTGGGAGTCGAGATTAGGGGTTTTTTGGTTTTTTCCTGATTGATTTTGGAATTTAAGGGTTGCTTAAATTTATCTAAGATTGATTTGCTGAAATTAACTTTGATTGTTGAAATTAGATATTATGGATTAAATTTTAATATATAGTAGCAAAACCACACATTGCTTAGGATTTTTTTTTTTTTTCAAAATCCTAACTAGTGTGTATATATATATAGGGGTAAAATGGGGAAAGACACATGGCCCTCTACCAGTCGGACACGTGGAAGAACTACGACCCATCATCTACTCAATACCAACATTTGGCTAATGTTCGGCAGTCATCAACTAATACTCGACAAAAGCTATCTAACAGTAGATAGAAGCTATGTAAAAACCGCCCCGAAATAAATAAATATTTATTTTCCAGAATTATTAAATGACAATTTAATATGATAACGGTGGAATTTTGGGAAAAATCACAAGGCATGAACAATCTAGATTAATTAAGTGTTAATCAATCAAGGTTAATTATGTGTTTATTAATCAAGATTAATGGTATGTTAATTAATTCAGATTAATTATCGAGAAAAGAAAATAGACAATTATTCAAATCCCGGGAAAGGTGAATCTGGTCGGGGACCGAGACAACCCCGTGACGCCGCAATATGCCCGTGATAAAGTATTTGACTAAAAGCCGATATTCTCGGATCTAGTCTGACGAGAGATAGACTCTGTGACATTACAGTGCACCCGTGCCACTGGGACCATTGACCCGAGATTCGCTGATCTGGGTAGGGCATGAGGACGAGAGTATCATGACCGTGGACCCCGGCGTGAAATGATTGAGGGCCCGTGACTTAACAGTAACCATGTGATTTAATAGAATTCATTTGACCCTATAGTAATCATTAAATAATTATTTAATTTATAAACTTTATAAACTTTACACTTAGGGCATGAGAAATCAATTTGATTCTCTCATCGTGCCCTAAGTCCCTAGTCCTTCTTCCTTACCTTCTCCTCTCTCACCCACGGCCAACAATACCCCTAAGAAATGCCTGGGCTGCAGACGCTTCACCCTGCAGCCTCACCAGACACACAACGCTGCAGCACGCCCCAAGATAGCTTCTCCTCAAGTAGCCTGAAGGCCGAAGGCCGCCTCCCACAAATGCCCCCGAGTACGCTGGCTCCCACCGGCTAGCTCCTAGCCAAGGCTGGGCTATGATCCCTAAGATCCGCCTCGCCATGCCGCTAGCCTGGCCAAGGCCAAGCCGCTGGCACACAGTCAGCCTCCGCCCAGCCTAGACACGCCGTCGGCCTGTAATTCCCCTCTCCGACCAGCTTTATTCTTCCCTTCCGGCGAGGATCATCAACCCAATTGATCACCCCCTTCATCGTAATGGTGAGCAGCCCTAACCTCGAATAAACATAAGATTTTGTGATTGTTAAGAGGACTGTGAGTAGGAGGTTGATGAAGCATGATTGTATGTAGGGAGTATTAGGGTTGTGAATTGGACATGCATTGATGCCATGTATTCATGTATTTGATTACATTGTTTATGGATATATGTTTGTATAATTTTGGGGCCCGATAAATAGGGGAGATGCCTCCGAAATTTACCTAGAATACATACATCCTAATTACATGTTTAATGACCTTCAAGCATGTTTAAACTTAGAGGATTAACATTGGGTAATTTAATCTCCATAATAGAGATAATTGAGGGATTTTTTTTAGATAGCCATATTTCGTATTTAGATAGGAAATGTTTAAGTGTAGAGACACTAAGATTCCTATCTGTTTACTAGATCCTAATCCGGACGCGTGATACGCGACGAGGATCAAAGACTTCGCTCCTAGTCATGTAGGCTCTCGTACTCTGTGCTTTGTGAGTATCTCTTATTCCTACCTTATTTGTGATTCCTCTTGTATATATCTCTTCGAGACTTTTTAACATGTGTTCAAGTTGAATTGTTTTCCTTGGATACATGTTTTGGTTTGACTCCCTTCATCTCAATGAGATTGTTGCTTAAGTATATCTATTCGAGTTTCCTATTTCCTTGGCTATATATATATATATATATATATATATATATATATATATATATATATATATATACACGTGAATACCTGAAGTTAGGTGTTCGGTACTATATATATGGGAATACCTGAAGTTAGGTGTTCGGTGATATATATATATATGTGTGTGTGTGTGTGTGTGTGTGCGCGCGCGCGCGTGTGTACATATATATACGTGAATACCTGAAGTTAGGTATTCGGTGCTGGTAGTCTCTTCTTAGTAGGCATGATTCTTTAAGGAGGCCCGTGCAGAAGCGTGACGTTGCTCGGCAGTGCTCGGTCGTGGAGCAAGATTTCGACCATGTATACATGTTTGCTATAGCACTATTCGGCGTAGGCCGAAGACGGTATGGGTTATACCGTAGTATCTTATATGCTAGGGACACAGTACATTTTTTAATTTATTTCATACATTCGGGTTGTGCCGTTGGCTTATGATTGAGTTTTCATTTGCCTTTGCACTCGACTGCTTTATATTCTTTGCTTATGGTTTTCTTACCATGTTATTGCTTTACTTACAATCCTACTGGGCCTTTTCTTTGGCTCATACACTTGATTGATGTTTTTCTCAGGTGACGACGAGGAGTAGGGTCGAGATTAGACGGGGGCCCTCCAAGTAGCTGACTCGGACTATCCTTATTTTCATTGTGTGTGTATGTAAGATTTGTATTTCTATTGGTTGTCTGGATACTAGTGGTGACTTGGGATGGATCCTTGTATGGGTCGTATAAGCCCTAGTATTGTATTTGTATGGAGTTGTGTAAACTCCCTTCCTCTTTCTTATATATATTCTGTTGTTCTATCTATCTCTGGATAATTATGGTTGTACAGGATCTTTGAGGCCTTGTGCCTGGATGGGGACTTGTCCCTGTTTGGGTAAGGCCAATCTATCCACGTGCCCGGGCTTGGTTCGGGGCGTGACAAGCTACCCTCACGCTCGGCTAAAGCAATGACCCGCAGGCGCGACACTCGACCGAGCTGAAGATAGTTGATATCCGGACAAGGCCCCGAACTTGGAAAATGGCTATAGGGAATGGACACCAAAGAGTATCTAGAAGTCTCTAGAAGCTCAACAAATCTTCCAGAAGGTCTTCAGGTTGGCACCTAGCTGGCAGTCCAACTGGCACCATACTGGAACCTACCTGGCAATCTAGCTGGCACCGAGATGGAGCTTAGTTGGTGCCTACTTGACATGCACATGGGCAAACAAGAAACTTGAGATGCAAGCTTCCTATCCTTCAAGGACTATAAAAGGAAGAGGAGAGGCTCATTTCGGGATCTGTCGTTTTTAATATTTTAGAGCTTTATTTCTCTTCCTTTTCATATTCTGATCATTCTTCTGATCATTCCACCAATTCTCCAATGTCTAACACCCCTGTAATGGATATTTTCTTAGTGGATTCGCTTTCACATAGGAGTGTTGTGGTTTTTCCCTGAATTTACAAGGTTTTCCACGTAAAAATTGGTTTTCCTTTCTTCTCATTCGACTTTGATTTCGAAGGAGTCTCCTTCTTAGTTTGAGTCCCTCAAAACAAACAAATTTAACCATTGGTCCGTTGGCATGAGATTGGTCTCAATCTCGAGGGAAAACCAGTTTTAGCACCAACATATATAATATTTTTTTAAAAGAGGTTTTTGTTTGCATACCCCTATAAAAGTTTGAAATTGTTTATATACTCTTACAAAAATGATATTTGCTTGCATGGTCCTACAAATCGGGTTTTTTTTTACTTATATACCTCTTATGGATAAGTTGACCCTCCGTAGTGTCAAACTAATGCATGGAACCAAAAAAAATTACTAAAAATAGATTTGTTAATATACCCTTTTAAATAGATTTTTGCTAATATATCCTTGTAAAAGTTCAGAAATGCCTAAATACCACTGAAAAAATTAAGAGGAATTTAGATAATTTTTAATTATGATTAGGTTTTAACTTCGGTTAAAACTCAATTCTAACAGAAGATGGCAAGGGTATATAAGTAAGAAATAAATATTATTTCTACAAAAATATTTAAGTAAATACATACTTCCGTAAACGTATGCAAGCAATTTTTCTAAAAAACAAGAACACATTGTGCTACATGGTTGTTTTTATTTGCATACTCACTTAAAAGTTTGGAATTTTTTAAATACTCTTACAAAAATGATATATATTTGCTTATATAGTCTTACAAAATCAATTTTTTTTTTTACTTATATATCATTTCTGATTAAGTTGACCTGTAGTAGTATCAAACTAATGCATGGAACGAAAGAAAATTACTAAAATAGATTTATTAAAAATAGGTTTTTACTAATATACCCTTGTAAAAGTTAATTAAGAAGATTTTAGATAATTTTTATTATGATTAAATTTTAATAGAAGATGGCAGGGGTATATAAGTAATAAACATGTTTTTATAGGGGTGTGTAAATAAATATCATTTTTGCAAAGATGTTTAAGTAAATAAAGGGCATGCAAGCAATTTTTTCTCAGAACACATTTACATTCAAAGGTACATGGTAGTAAGAAGACATAAGCTCAATCAGAAGAGTCATGGCCATGCCAACATAGTAGCATTGAAACACAACGGCCAAAGATGTAAAACCTTGTCTTCTCTTGTTTAACCATCGCCATAAACCTTCGCCGAAAGCTCATCGGTTTCCGGTATGCAGGCCGGCGGTAGCCGGAGTCCGTGAAGGAGGAAGAGATGGCCATGGAGTTAGAATTATAGTAAGAGAGTTGTGAGAATGGATAGGAGGATGAAGGGAAGAACTAATGAGGATAGGTTGTTAAATAGATTCATAATGGGCCAAGTGATTAAGATGTTAATCCTTAAATTATAACATTAAGGCAGCTTCCATGAAATAACCAAGTTTGTCATTGTATCACTGGTTTGATTTCATTTTTTATAATGCATCATGCACACGAGTGCACCATCTTGATTTCTTATTTCAATAAGAAATCAATGTTTAAACGGAATGGTGGAGAATCCAAATAGATTAACAGACTAATTAAACAAAGGAATCGGACGGCATGTAGAAGAAGAAGAAGAAGAATACATCAAGATTTGAACAAAAGAAGAAATGTAATAAAATGATAGAATTAATGGTTTGATGACTATTGAGTTCCATTAAGTAATCAATCAAAGAAACTAGTATCAACTATAACACCACTTCCCCTCATTCTTGAGATCACACATGCTCAGAGAGATGGATCACAATCACAAATTAACAACTTACTCTTTTTCAATCTAGTTGTCACCATAAAATTTCAATCTCAGCTAAGAATACAAACTTGTGATTCCAAACAAAATCAAAAGACCAAGAGAAGTTGAAATAACAAATCAGCAATACCGCAATAAGACATTGAAGAGAAAAGAACTGTAATACGATAATACGGAACTTGAAAATCAGCAATTCAATCTAATCTCAGATTGCAACAAAGTTCAGCCTGAGGATGGCCTCCAGGCCTTTTTCTTCCCACTTCAGTGCCTTCCACCATTCCTGATAGCCGGATATTTCGGGTAGCTTTGTTTTCTCATAGTATTGAGCTCCGAATGGAAGCCGACTCAAGTTCAGACATCCCTGCACCCTGATGCTCTCCAGGGACAAGAAAGTCATAGGGGGACAGATGCTCTCCAGCTTCTTCAAATCCTTCAGTACTATTGATCTAAGCTTGGAGAATGGCTTCAATAAGCCAGTCTTTTGCTCTTCAGGAATGTTATCAACCAAATGTAAGATACCTGCACAATCACATACAGAAAGCTTTTGAAGTTTCGAAAGTTGAAGTATCCAGTTAATGCTCTCCAGTTTGGGGCATGACTCAATGCTCAGCTCCTGGAGGTTTTGAAGGAGATTGGGTGTCACTCCACCCATGACTCTTTCAAAGTTCATGAGCATAGTGAGATTGAGCACTTCAAGGTTGAATTCTTGCTGCATTATATCATCATCATCGCCGCACTTGACAATAATCAACTCTTTGAGCTCGTAGCAGGAATGAAGGGAGATCTCTTTCAGATGTACCATATGTTGAAAATTTGATAGGTGGAAGGACTTCAAGCCTTCACAAAACTTTAAGCTCAGTTGTCGAGTTGATTTAGTCAATACATCAGGCTGTTGAAACCTCTCAAGAACCACCTCCTTGTGAATGGTGATTCCGAGAGCCTTCAACTCTCTCAGGCGTTCCAGCTCCTCCACTGAGATGCCGTGGCTGCTCTGGTTGTCTCCCTGAACCTTCCATTTCCCATAGTTACTCATGTAGAAGTTCAACACTCTCAGTTTAGATAGGCCATCAAGCACACCATTTGGAATCCTCGCAAGGCAGAAGGTCTCATTGAGATTCAAATTCCTCAATTCCTTCAGGTTTCCCAGGTTCTTGGGCAGCTCAACTATGCGGGTGCGGCAGAGGTTGAGATGCTGCAACATCGCCAGCGCACCAGAACTGATAGGAAGCTCTCTGATGGATGTGTGGGAGAGGTCCAAAACTCTGAGCCGAAGCATGAAGTTGAAGAAGTGATCATGGAGCTTCTGCAGCCTTGGATTGTGTAGGAGAAGTAATGTGTTGAGGCGGAGACAATCCGGTGAGTCAGGCAACCTGTCGATGTTGCTGGACATCAAGGATATCCTCTCAGCATCTTTCCAATCTTCAACATCAGGTGCAGCCTTGCTTGTGGCAATTCCAGCATGCACCACAAATGCGCTCCTCTTCCTTTCCCCACAATCAGATGCTATCCACAGGGCCTCATCTCTGATTATGTCATGCATCTTTACATCTGTCTCAGTATCGCCATCTTCCAGCAAGCATGCAGAAGCCAACTTATGGATGATGTAGTGGCCCCTTGTGCGTGCCAGCTCAAGGTCCCCAAACTCCGCCATGAATCCCTCAGAGATCCAGTACTCCACGAGGTGGTCTTTGCTGATGGAGCAGTCATAGGGGAAGAGAGCACAATACAGGAAGCAGGGCTGCAAGTAGGGCTCGAGCATGTCATAACTGTACTTGAGTTTCTTAAGCAAGCCCTCCTCAACCCCGGAAAGGCCAGATGGAGATATTTCCAACGCAGTCCGAGCATAGCTCCAGTCTTCACGGGATCTCAGGCCCGCCACAGCCTTGCCAATGACTTTGAGGGCCAGAGGAAGCCCTCGGCATTGGCGGGCGATGGCCCTGGCATGATCCTCAATCACTTGATCAGTTTTGATTGCAGAGATTGCTCGATCACTCAGTGTGGCAAGGAATAGCTCCCATGCCGCCGACTCCTTCAAACCCTCAACTTTGAATGTGCTACTATGAGCATCCATGTCAATGCACACCTCAAAAGACCTTGAGGATATGACTAGCTTGCCATGATTCTCCTCATCGGGCCGTGGGATCCCCAGGGACTCCACGTCAAACCACTTCCAGACATCGTCAAGAATAATCACAAACTTCTTCTTCTTCCTGAGGGCAGCCAGCAGCTGCCGAGCTCGCTCAGCATGGCTCTCGTTAGGATCCCAAGGCCTTCCCAGCCTGTCGGAGATCTTCTCCTGAATGTCAGTGATCTTTTCAGGTGTCAAACCTTCCATGTTGGACACTGGCACAAAGATGACAACACGAAATTCAAGAGCTTCTTCTGGCTTCTGTTGGAATTCACTCATTAGCATATGGTTGAGCTCCCTGAGAAGTGTCGATTTACCGACACCTCCTTTCCCATAGATACCAATGATGCGGCGATCCTCTTCACGGAGGATACCCCGGAGATTTGCCACTGTCTGTGAGAGCCCCACTGTCCAGGGCTTTCCCTGGTCCTCCACAGCGCCAGGGAGCCGTTCATGGGCCAAGGAAGCAAACGCCTTGGCTTCAGTCTCCAGCTTGCGCACCCCCCGCAGCTGCTCATACACTGCCTGGCCGATGCGGTAGCGTGCACATAGGTTAGGAGTGCAACCACATACGCATCTGGTGATGTTGGTGTAGTCATCTCTGATTGCCGGAAACTTCTTTTCAAGTTCACCAGCCTCCTCCTGCCATTTTGCGACATCCTCATCGCAGTCACGGCCCTTGTTGTCCTCTGCTTTGATGCTCCTCTTGACCTTAACTTCGGTGGTCTGCAAGGCCGTATTCTCCTCATCAAGGGTGCGCCAGTTGCCTTCTAAGAAGAGGCATGCGCTGAGTTTGCCACCAAGTGCTGCCTGGCAACGAGAGATGGAAGGATCCAAGCATGGCTTCAAGGCCTGATCCCAAATGCAGGTTAGAGCTGAGGAGGCGTTTCCCATGGAAGTGAAGCAACAGCTTTCTTCTTTTTTCCCTTGAATCTTACTAATCCATGTGATGTGAGTTTGGTTGGACCTCAGGCTTGGGTTATCCTAAAACATGGTTAGAACCCTGTCAAATCAAAGTTTTTGTCTTTTAGGTTTTCAAGTAGGGCGCAAACGGATGCAATCAATGGAGAAGCATCTCAATAATGCATTGAAGATAAGATGAAAGCCTGTCACGACTAACGATGCATGATAACTGGTGGCTGTCCACATTTATCATTAAAAAAAAAAAAAAAAGTACAATGGTGACAGCCAAAGCCCAAAAAGTAAAAATTCTTGCTGAACCAGGGAACATCACAAAGCTGAAAAAGGAACAAAGGGAAAATTCTTGCCGAACCAGGGAGCAAAGAGAAAATTCTTGCTGAAAAAGTGAGCAAAGGGAAAATTCTACGATGAGGAGGAGCATTGTACCAGGTCCTGTAAAGCTTGTGTAGCCCTTCCTCTTTCCATTGTGTTCTGGAACTATCGCCATCATACCTAGCCATGGAGCTCATAGGAGCAAGCACCAGCTGGTTTATACCCAGACTTGCCAGCATCTTCTCAAGATCCTATCTAAAATTGAAGTTTGAGGCTTTAGAACAAGAGATGGAAAAATTGGAAAGCATCAGCCACGACGTTCTAAGAATGATTGAAGTTGCTGCGACACGAGGCGAGATGCGCACAATCCAGGTTGAACGGTGGCTACGCAAGGTGAGAGAAGCCATGGATCATATGGATCAGATCAGAGAAGCCTATAGACACCAGGAAAAGAACCTCTTCAAGAGACGCAAGCTTAGAAAGATAATCACACTTGAGCTGGAAAGAGTATTTGAACTAATAAGCAGAGACTTTGAAATCACAAACCCACCAACCTCAGCTGCTGTGCAACTTCTCCCTGTCATGCAGGTGGGCATACAAGGAAGTTTGGAGCAGCTCAAAACCTACCTTCATGACGACAAAAAGTGCACCATCGGCATTGTCGGGATGGGAGGCATGGGCAAGACGACCCTCCTGATAGCAATCAATAATAAGATCCTCAGCAGCAATCACGACTATGATCTGGTCATCTTCATCACTGTCACTAAACAGCCAAACATTGCCCAGATACAAGTGGCCATAGCTGAGAGGATTGGCTTGATTTGGAAAGAAAACGAGAGCATGGACATAAGAGCTGCACGCATATTCCTTGCCCTCCAGAAAGTGAGATTTGCTTTGTTGTTGGATGATATCTGGGAACCAATTGATCTTGGAAGGATCGGTGTGCCGGCTGCGACTGCTGAAAACAGGTGCAAGGTTCTGCTAACAACAAGATCAAGAGAGGTCTGCATAGCAATGAAAGCAGATGAGATCTTTCACGTACAGCCACTATATGAAGAGGAGGCCTGGGAGCTGTTCACAAGATGTTTAGGAGGATCCTTTCCTCTATTTGATGATCCAGTATGGAAGGAGATCGCCCGTGGCATCACCAAGAAGTGCATGGGGTTGCCACTTGCCCTCACAACTATCGGTCGTGCTCTTAGAGGAAGGGATACTATTGAAGAATGGAGGGATGCTCTAAACTCCTTGGATACTGGAAACATGGTGGATTATTCGGTCCAAACGGACCAACAACTGAGCTCAGATGATGAAGTACTCTTCTCCAAATTCTTATTCACTTACAACAGCCTCGGCAGCGAAATTCTGAAGGAATGTCTCTTGTACTGTTCTCTGTTCCCTGAGAAATACTGGATCCAGGAAGAGGAATTAATCTACTACTGGATTGGGGAAGGCTTCTTTGAAGAGCGTGCACATGGGAGGGAACACATTCAAGCACTGAAGGATGCAGGATTCTTGCAAGGTGGTGGTGATTCTGATATGGAGGTAAGTATGCATGATACAGTGCATAAATTTGTGTTGTACTTGACCACACGCAGGAGGATCAAAGGGAAGTTCTTAGTTGAAACAGAAAGTGGACTAGCTCAGGCACCTCCTTCTGAAAGTTGGGAAGATGCCACACGGGTGTCTCTCATGTGCAATGACATCAAGACACTTGATGAACTGCCATACTGTGTTGACTTGAGGACATTAATCATCAGAAAGAATTCCAATTTCAGAGAGATTACAGATGATCTATTCCATTCTGCACCTGCACTTCAGGTCATGGACATGGCTGCCACAAGCATCACAAGCATCCCCAGGGGAATTGTCCAATTGGCCCAGCTGGGGTACCTCAATCTATCTTTCACAAGGATCACTTCATTGCCAAAAGAGGTGGGAGAACTGGTGAATTTGAAGCATTTGGACCTGACAAACACTGATCTACTTGTATTGATTCCTGGGAATGTGATATCCAAGCTCTTGAAGCTGCTCTTCTTGAACATGTATGAAAGCTATGGAAATTGGCAAGAGGAAGACAATGAGAGCAGTGCGAGCATAGCAGAGTTAGAACGTTTAGAAAGAATGAGCAATTTGGGAATCACCATATGCAATACCTCGGCTTTCAGGAAGTTCTCAAGGTCTTCAACATTAAAAGGATCCACAAGACAACTTACTGTGAAGGGCTGCCAAGACCCATTTATCATGCATCTATCAACCAGTTTCAAAACTCTGCAACAAGCCACCATTAAGGATTGCTTTCTCCTAAAAGAACTGGTAATTGGTGGTTCTGACATTGAGGATGCAGAGATAACAGAGGACCAATTTCTTGCCCTTGAGGTTCTCCACCTTCAGGCTCTTTACCGAGCAAAAATCATCTGCAGAGGATCAGTACCAGGTGAATGGCTTAGAGGTCTCCGAGTTCTGAACATCAGCTTTTGTCATGAGGTGTCTGATATCACCTGGGTCCTACAGCTTCAGCAGCTACAACAGATAAACTTGAACACATGCCAGAAAATGGAACACATTGTCAAGGGAATTGGAGGAATAAGCTCTGATGGCTTCCCTAAGCTGAAAACCTTAATACTCCGGAACCTGCCAGAATTGAAGAGCATTTGTGAACACACATTGGCTTTCCCTGCATTGGAGTCCCTCCATGTGTTGGAGTGCCACCAGCTGACTGTCCTTCCACTTGATGCTAACAGTGCCAAGAATCTGAGAGTGATCCGTGGTACAAAAGACTGGTGGAATGACCTGGATTGGGAAAACAAAAGTGTCAAATCTCTTTTCTACAAGTATTTCCAATCAGATTCATGATGCAATGAGCTCCAACAAACGGATCAAATCTCAGAAAGCACCTGTGTCCCTTTCTACAAGTTTTATTGTAAGTGCAGAGTGTGGACTGATTGTTTGGTTGTGACTACTAGAGTTTCATTCTTAGGTTATGTTGAAAGTGATCCATGAATGAAATCTCCCTGAATAAATAATCAATATTTCTTCGATGAGCAAAATAAGCCTAGTTCTAACTTTCACACACACACAGATTATCGTCTGAGGATTTATTAATTCGTAAACAACAATAAGTCTTTTCTTATCCAATTGCTTGCAAACAGTTAATGTATAAGCATGTGTTTGCAGATACTATCAGGGTTGGACACATGATTTCAAATGACACCTCATTTTGCACAACAACTAAAGAGTATTTGAATGAATCTCCAGAGTGCAGTAGAATGCTAGAAGTAAATTACTTAAATTCATGTCAGAAAGAGGAGGAAAAAGGAAATTTGGGTGACCAAAGTGCTAAATCTACGTAGGCAATGAAAAATATAACTGCATCACAAACTAGGAAATGCATGAAAATTCCAAAAGAAAAAAAAATGCCAAAAGAATTCATAGCATTGAAATGATGGAAAGAAATGATAGGGGAAAACAAATAAAATTGTACATCTCTAAGTATTAAGTAAGCAAATACAGTAAGCTCAAGCAAATCACCTTTGCCAAAATTAGAGTCAGCAAATATCTACAATAGATACTTTTTCAGTGGCAATCATGTGATGTGATGAGATGTCCAATATGTGTCCAATATACAGACTAAAGTTTCAGCTCCCTCAAAACTGTTTTTACACTCAACTATATAAAGCTTGAACCTAGTAGATTACACACTATTAATTATCAACATAACATAAAAAAATGATTGAGAAAAGAGAATGCAAAATACAGAAAAAAAAAGAATACAAGTTCATGAAAATAATGTCCGAGATCAAAATAAAAATTCAGGAAATCGTCTTTAGTCCATATGAGATGAAGGTGGTGGTGCACGGAGGAATCGGAAAAACAATAAACAATGAGGACAAAAACAAGCTTTATTTTGCACTTAATTTCACCAGGTCTTATCACATACAAGACTAATAGTCTATTACAATACAACATGAAACATGGTAACAAACGGATAGCCCCTGGATTTGCTCCTATTGAAGCATATTTACAAACAGGTCACACTCAAGCAAAGGATAACAATATAACAAGATGCTAATGAATAAAGAGGAATGCATTGCATTAATGGACCTACAAACCAATAAAATTGAAAAACTGATCAGATTGAAGAGTTTACGGATTATCACCATAATTTTCTGTGTGTGATCAATCCACAACCCCTGAATTGTTCTCACTGATACATGTCCACAAACAAATTGCACTTAAATATGGAATGACAACACAACAAGCACCTGATGAACTAATGCAAAACACATCACATCATAGAGATCTGCAAAGCATTTGTCTATGAACTAGCATCGCTAATAAACCGATCACACTGAACAGTATACTGATATAGCTATAACTCTCTATGTGTGATAGATCCATAACCCTTGTTCTTATTGATACACATCCGCACAAAGATTGTACTTAAATGTCGAATGAAAACATAGCAACTAGCTGATGAATAAATCAAAGAATCTGTCAACATATAAAGCAGTTGCCTGTGAACTAACACCACTATAAAACTAATCAGATTGAAGAGATTACTGGTTATTGTTGGAAATCTAAAGTAAAGTGACAAAACTCAAGTCTTCTAACAAAAGCACTCACTCAAAATTACATAATCATAAACTAAACCAATGCTATATTTATAGGCTATAAAAACTTCGATATAAATCCTAAATCCTATTGAATTTAAAAATAATCTTTAGACATTTGGGTTTATCTCTAACAGTTATAACTAAAATTTTCTCGAGAGTGACCAATCGATAACCCTAGAAAGAAATTTTCAGTGAGAAAACAATGATATTTGATCAGATTTTGGCAGTGAACTCCAAACGATGCGAAATAAATAAATAAATACGATCCAGTTTCGTAGAGAGCATACGCTTCTTCTTCGGAGATTGAGCTCTCACCGAAGATCTATGGAATATCGGGGGCGCGAGCGGGGGCAGTGCGAGAGAGGTGTGAAGAACTTCAAAATGTCCATTTTCCGTTTTATATATATTGGTCATCCTAATAATTAATTTTGGATTTTTAAAATTTTTGAAAACAAATTCCAAATTAATTTTTAAGATATCAATTTTTAATAATCAAAGGAATGGATTTGGTTATAAAAAGTTGAAAACTATTTTATATTTACAATATATATATATATATATATATATATATATACAAAATTTGTATTCCGAATATTGATCTTCATATCATCACCAAAAACATGGTCATTTTATATTTTTTTTGGGATAAAAAATGCTCAAATTATAACATAAAATGAGGGACTGAAATTTCTCAATCTTAAAAGTATAGGGATAAAAAATGATCAAATTATAATAGAGGGATCAAAATGGCTAGTTCGTTATAATAGAGGGACTAGATTGGGTATTAGACCAAAACAATACATATAATCATTAATAGAAAATAAAATAAACTACAAAATATAATATAAATACAATAAATTTATATTTAAAAAATAACCAAACAACTCAATATATTGGCCATGCAACGCACATGCATTTCACTAATGTGTATATATATATATATATATATATATATATATAACTCAATGCGATACTCTCGGCAATCCCAAACTATATGTTGGCTCTTCATCTACCGGATGCCAGAGTGGGTTACCTACCGTATCAGGCATAGGATGATAGGAAGACATACATATTGGTGCACTCGGAGTGACTATGTAGGCCCAAAGAATTTGGAGACTAGGGCATGATCAATCTTCGATGTTTCAACACAACCATATTGTGAAAGTGGTGGTGGCGATTACTTACTGGGCAAGCTGGCATTTGTGCGAAGCTACAAAAATACCAATATTTCAAAGGGTGCGAGTTCAATCCCCATAACCCGATACCTTCTCGTGCGTCTTTCTTTAGGAAAGGGGTCACTCAACACTCAACAACAAGAAGCCCTTATGCACAACATGGCTGCCGAAGTGGGCACAGGGGAAACAACATTTTTTTGACTCGACAACTAGATGGACGAGCATGCTCCACAAACCGCTTATCCCTCTCTATATGATATGGCTCGAGGGAAGGAGCGTACAATACAGGAAACAAGACTTACTCTAGCACATGGCAATTCGATACTCCTAGAGGGTCCACTACCTGAGGGGGGAGCAAACAAGGTAGAACAACTCATCGAAAAATGTCAGGAGCGCCAGGGGATAGAACCAAACAGAGACACTTAAAGCTCACTGCACAAGGCAACTTCATTGTAAGATCCTACTACCGATTTTTGATGGATGGGGGTGTCCGATCGGAACTCGGAAAGAGCTTATGGAAACTGCCCTGCCCCAACAAAATCAAGGCTTTCACTCGGCTTGCGTTGGATAACAAAATCCTTATCCTAGATAATCTAAGGAAACGCGGCTAGAGCAACACAATGACAGTTTGCTACCTTTGTAAGGAAAGGGAGGAAACGGTACAACACCTACTCCTAAATTGCCCATACTCCTAGAGTTTATGGCAATACTTCACACAACTAGGCCAACTGGGGACACCCCCCTCGAGATTACATGACTTATGGGTTTGGGACGCGTTTGTCAACCTCTTGTTCAGGGATACCCGAACATACTATCTATAGCCATTATGTGGATAGTGTGGATGGAACACAGTAGAAGATGTTTTCACGAAAACAATCCGCGGCATTGACTTTCAAACATTGTATTGGTTTGATGCAGCTCACTCATTAAAGATGCCAAAGTTGATCGCGATGGAATCTATTGTAAAGAGAAGTCTTGCCTTCACAAGGGAGGAAGACCAACAGGTCTCGCCATGGAGGGACTTCGATGACACTCAAGCTGATTAAAGGGCGTATCAAGGGATGCTTCCTAGCACGGTAGCACCAACAGGGGATTATGGGAAATCCGGGGAAAACTGAGGGGTACTACACCCCAATGTATCGAACCTAACAAGGGTTCATCTATGTAACTACTAGTTTTATTAAATAAAAAAATATGGTTTATCCACTTTTATCAAAAAAATATATTTTAAATTTTTATCATACAAAATATAATGATAACTTAGTTATTTATTAGTTTTACGTATAAACCCTTTATATTTTATAAAATTTAAACTAATAATATTTAAAAATTTGAATTCTAAACCATTGGATCATTTGATCCAATGGATCAGCATCTCAATGGAATGTATGCTATGTTCTTTTCTCCTCAGTCCTCACTCAGTCACTACTCAGTCCTCACCCAAACCCAAACATTCGTCTCCGCCGCTCCCGAGTCCCGACATCCCTCATCCTCCCGAGCTCTAACCCGCTCTCCCTTTCGCCGCCGCCGCCGCCCCCCTTGATCCCCAGCCACCCAGCCAGTCCTAACTCCCGAACGCCACTAATCCCAACGATTTGGCTAAACCTGATTGGGATAATGGTTGAGCTCAACCAGAACCAGTCGCACGTGCGAAGAGCGCACGTGCGAAGCAGCAGATATTTCAACTCATCCAAGCCCCTAGCTCTTAGCATGAGCCGCAAAACCTTCGTTTAAACCCACTAGTAGGGTTTTTCTCATCGCCATTTCTCTTCGGATAAACCCTCGCCTCTTGCCTCTCACCGTCTTCGTATCCATCGACGATCTCCTCAACGCCCATCACCGTATGCTCTCTCTCTCTCCTTCCCTCCATCATTGTTTTCAGACTGTAATTTGTTGCATTTCTGTTCGCACTTCACTGTATTTATGTGTGTTCTTTGATCTGAGTGGGGATTTATATGTTTTTGATTTGTAGCTACTTGTTCTCTGTTGAATTCTATTGTTGTTTTCGCTGATTTTTGTTTTGCTTTGTTTTGTTTTGTTTTGTTTTTTTTTTTTTTTAAGTTTGTGGTTCTTTTGTTGGAATTGATATCTGTTGATTGATCAATTTAAGTTGGGTATTTAATGTTTGTAATCGTTGATGCTGGATTCTTGTTGAATGATAAATTAGCTGCTTTAATGGATGGTTAGAATTTCACTGTCTAATTGTACCATATAGAAGCACTATGAAGCTGCGCTGAAACATGGATGTTCAATAAAGAACTTGAGGAGCAAGTGTTTTTAGACGCACATCATCCACCAGTGGCTTGTATTTCCAATCCTCATGAATGTGTCTGTGTGTGTGTTTTGTTTGTCCTTTTGTCTTTTATTATGTAGAAAGCTGTATTTTCTGTTCAGATTTTGTATGCAAGTTAAATGGAATGCCGTGTTCATTCGTCCTTTATGTTTAATATGACTAATTCTGTTGTTTGCCTTTTTATCATCTCAGGAACTTATGGAAGGGGATTAATTTTTAGAAAATTTGTACCTGAGCATTGGAGTGTAGATGGGAAGCCATGACAATGAAAGCAAGGACTATGGAACAAAGAGGAAAACCCCAGTTCAACTCCAGTCTCTGGAAAATTTCTACTCAGGCATGATAATTTCCTGCCAATTTTTTTTCAGTTAATGGCACACTGTATTTAGTTTATTTTGCTTTGAGTAGTTTTGTAATGTGCAGTTATAAGATCAGGTTAATTGTGGGTGTGCTTGTTTCTCTTGTTAATGTACAGAGGATAAGTACCCAACAAAAAATGACATGGAAGAATATGCGGCAACACTAAAGCTTACATATCATCAGATTCGTGGATGGTTTATAGAAAGGAGAAGGAGAGAGCGGAAGCAGCACTCACCGAGAAATACTCAAGGCAGTGACAGAACACGTGAATCTGGTTGCAGCACCATGACTCGCTCTAGAAATGGAACAGATGATAATACTACTGTTGGACATAGTAGGATTAGAGCTCTAACTCAACTGGAACAGGGTGCCAGTCTGTCCTCAAGACCCATTCAGTCAATAAGGGATGGTAAAAAACTCAAAAATGATAGATATGCCAATCAGAAAGGCAAGCCACCTTCACAAGCTAAAAGGAAAAGGAAACTATTGTCACATCAACAGGCATTGAGATACCTATCTTCCTCAAAACATGATTGGACACAGAATACAGAATCAGCTCTATTCAAGATGCAAAAATATGCAAAAGCTTCCAAACGTCAGCACATCAACATGGAAGACGGACCTGACTTTCAAAGACATCATGGGAAGAACAGAACATCTAGGAGGAACAATTTTGCTCAAAACAATGACTTTATTCGCCCACAAGTTCTATTTTCTAAGGATTATATCCTAAGAAAAGTATTCATAAAGATGGCCCCTCTTGGTATAAAATTTGATCATCTTCCTGGAAATGCCTTCAGAAACTGCACAGGTATGCCCATATTTGTAATATCATTTACTTAAACTCTTTCTCGAATTGATACACCTTGTATTTCCACTGTTTTGTGAATTAAGATTACAAGTATTTTTGTCTTCAATAAGCGAAGGCAGGACTGCCAAAATTCAGGTTCTACAAAAACATTTGCTGCAAATTGGAGTCACTCAGCTCTTTGCTTTGTTATACTTCACATGCACATAGCACAACTTTTAAGAACAGACATAAAACCTTTACATATTAAATCGATCCTTTTCTTTAGGAGGTCCACTTTGTTTAATATGACTGCCAAAAAATGTTCTCAAAGTACAGCTTTCAGCGTCTGATATAGCTTGAAGTGTCTTTTTCCACCTTAGGATTTTGATGTATCAAAATTCCATGTTTTCTTTGTTTGATTGGAAGCCCTTCTGCCAATCATGCCTCTGAAGAATTACTGAAGTAGCAAGCTCCCACTTTATTCTAGCCCAAATCATATGTAATGGTTGTTATCCTAAAATCACAAAGAAATCACAGTATTCAGATGCATTGAAGTATGGTAGGATCTTTCTGTTATTTGCAACTTCAGAGCTCTATTGACTTCACCCTGTGCTATCAGTTTCAGCTTCATAACCTAACCAGTTAGGAGCTCGTATATGGTTAAGGTTACGATATACCATTTTTGAGCCTATTTTTCACATGTATCAGAAAATCCCCAAGGATTTGAGTTGCAAATAAAGAAAACATTATGCAAATGACTTTCTGTATGGAATTGAATGGTCTAGCATGTGCAACATGCGGAACATTATGATCCCAACATTGACTGTTGTTTGAGAACTTCTAAAAATTGTTAAACACCAGAAAATTATCATGTCACCAAATAATTACCTGTTTTATGTGTCCTGGGTAGTCTGTCTCTGCATATATCAGAGATGTTGAACTTGTGCTACCTGAAATGTTGCTTAACAGAATCAATAATTTTTCTTACATTAAACAGTTGCTTTTTCTTCTTTCTTCACTTGACATAACATTGTATGCTTCTATCTTGATACATTTTAAAAATTTGTCTGTGTACAGGCACTGAAAATCTTAGTATTGTTTGTCAAGGAGATCAAAGCATCCACCAAAGGAGAGAGGTACATGTGAATGTTCAACTGATTTTAATATAGTTCAATTTTACTTCAATAAGAAAATGTCTATAATGCTTGAGAGCAGATTGATCAGTCTGTTGTTGCATTACCCATTAAGATCTGTATCCTTCGTATCCTGCATGTTGGAACTGGATTATGAATGTTTGGACACATGTGAAACTCAATCATTGTACCCAAAATGGATTACAATATTACAGTTTGTCTTTTTATGTGTAGCCAGGCATATGGGCTGCAGATTTCCTCTTTCTGCGTTCAACTTCTGAAAAATCTTCCTTCTTTAACTCCCTCTTTTATGTACTTTTAGGTAGTTGAACGCCCGATCTTCGTCCTTGGAACTCACCATGAAGGGCATCCAAAGAAGCATGGTATCGGGAAAGGTTTGATGACCGTTTGGCATGCAACAAATACCAGCACTCGCAAGCTTCCAGCAGGCATAAGTTTCATAGGTGGCAGGGCAACATGGAAGCCTTTCCTGCCCGATGCTTCACCTGAGGAAGCATTATATCGGATTTCTAAAAGATTGCAGCAGCAAAAGTTGGTTGCAGTGAGTCTTTGAATTCTCTGATTTTATTAACCATGCCAGAGGAAACTTTTTGTTTCTCTGGGTAATGATTTCTATTGTTGCCTTGTTTATTTCATACTACTTTCCTCTCTGCAGCCAAAAAGATCTATACAGAAGAAGTTACCTGGGAAGCGGAAGTCTCATGTTGAAAAGAGAAAGGTCATTTAGAATTGAATAATTGTTCAATGTGTTTTATGTTCAATTTTCCAATAGATCGATTGTACTACTCATGCAAATATTTCATATGCTGAAACAAACTCAAAGATTGACATCTTGTGAACCCAGGTACAGCGAAGCAAGGATGTCAGTAAAAAGAAATCTCATTTTGCAAAATGCAAACTTTTAGCTGTTGAACAGAAGTCCGTAGAGCAATTAGACGGCCAGAAAGTATTAGTAGATGATGAGGAGCTGGAACTTAGGGAGTTGCAGGCAGGGCCAAATCCTCTGAGATGTTCTTCCCATCTTCCTTCAAATGGGCAGCTTGGTTGTCCACTTTGCAAAGGTTAGCTTTTCTCTTATTAAGAAACAAATATACTCTTCATTCAAAATGCTACAATAACTATTTTTGTATTCTTAGACTTGCTGGCCAGGTTTCCTCCACAAACTGTTAAAATGAAGCTGCCATTATGTATGAAACCATGGGATTCATCACAAGAACTTGTGAAAAAACTATTCAAGGTCTGATATCAAGATCTCTGACTCATGTTTATTTTTACTCTTTTTGTAATTTCTTTCATAAACTATCAAAATATCCTGTTTTTCATGCTCATAATTTCTCTTTGCACACAAATGAGGAAAATGTTATTCATACCCACTTCACTATGATTGCATTTGTTAGTCACACTGACACTGATTTCATAGTATGTGTGATATAATCCCTTCTTTACTGAATATTATTTCTTCATTTTGGAAATTTATCTTTGTCTTCATGACCTTGTAGGGTCCCTATAAGTTTATATATCCAGATTAGTCATTAGATATCCTGAGATCTCTCTTATTTAAACTATGCTGCCATTCTTGGTTATGAAATCTTCAATTGCATTGCCAAGAATGTTTTGGACTGGTGAGAATATGAGACAAAGTGTGAAAATGTTAGTGACCTTGCATACAACTTGGTCGTGCCTCTTTCCATATTATGGCAGATTGGTAAGTTGCCTTCCGTGATGAGGTTGATTCAACTATCTCTGAGGTTAGATGGTAGGATTACTCAAGCTTAACTCCTTTTGTTCTTGAGCAATTGCTTTATCTCCACATACATGTCTGATTTCCTAGAGTATATATTAGAGTAATGAATGAAAGGCCACTTAGAGTAAGATGCTTGAAATGGAATTCTTTGAAGCAATATATTGTCCAGGTTTTTAAGCTGATATAATGCACTGGACGAAACCTAAATTCACTTGCATCAGTAAATTTTTGTTTTACCTTATAGTGCTAACTCTTAGCTTGCTATTTTCTGTTCAGGTTTTTCAGTTCTTATATACTCATGCTTCAACCGCAGGAATATACCCTTTCACCCTTGATGAGTTTGCACAGGCATTCCATGACAAGGTTTGGTATTATGAAATTCAGTTTTGTTTAACATAAGAGAATCTATATCAAAATGGTAAAAAAATGTCAATAATTTCACTGTTACCCTTTGGTTATAACTAGTTGTTAACTTGTTTTATTTCGTACCTTAATTTCAGGACTCATTGTTATTGGCCAAGATTCATGTGGCTCTTCTTAGGCTTCTTCTATTAGATGCAGAAAAAGTGATATCTACTGAATTCATTCCCCGAGTTTCAAAGGACTGCAGGTTTCTGGTCTTTTTGCACTTTGTAAGTTTGATATCCTGATTGATGATTATTCAGTATGTGAACTTCTTTGTTTACCTTTCACAAATTTGGCTGATCAAACAGATGTTGATGTTTATCTAAACAACTCTCTTCCAATCCTTTTTTTTCCTTTGATGGGTGGGTTTGAAGCCACTTAATTTTCCTAACATGTAAAACTGAAGAATGCAATATTTAAGCTCTACATCAGCCTGAAATTTAGCAGTAAATCAAACATATAAATTAAATTAATCTTTTTCTGTTAATTTCTTGAGAAACTTAATTACCTTTTATTTTTATTTTTTTAAAAAAATGATTTGGTTCAATCCTATTTTCTTATGGGTATGGGTTTGTTGTGATGCTAAAACAATTGATTAGAATCCTAACATCTGGCCTTCTCTTTGGGGTAGAGAAAATAGTTTTGAAGATGTTAGTGTACTTTGCCTGACTTTGTTTTATTTGCAGGTGAAAGAACAAGAATTTGATGTGAAATTTTGGTGTCAATCTCTTAATTCTCTTACATGGGTTGAGATATTGCGGCAAGTTCTGGTTGCATCTGGGTTTGGTTTGAAACAGAATACACTACGAAGAGAAACTTTCAATAAGGTACATTAGGCCATATTCTTGATTAATTGTTCTTTTGGTGCTTTCAAGTGATTGTTAATGCCAATTATGATACTGACTTAGATCTTGGTCGCCTTTGCTTGATATGTTATCATTGTTTGTAGTTTGTGCCTGCCTTTTTATTTCGAGATTAAAGTCTTACAAAAGTAATTCGATTGGGTTTCGGTTGGAATTTCATCACCATTTTTCATTTTTATATCAGAGCTGGAAGTTATGTTTCTTGTTTGCATATTTTCTGAGCTGTTGCTGGAAAGATATTCATGTACTGGTACTCTATGAAAAGATATTCCTGTCTGATAGTTATTATGTTTTCATCGAGTGTTCTTGATCTACAACTCTATTCAAATGGATGACATGATGAGCTTTAAGAAGCTAATACTTCCTATTGGTGTATTGTAGGATAGAAGTCGAATGGAGACATATGGTCTGCGTCGTCTTACCTTAAAAGGTGAATTGTTTTGCATTTTGTCTAAGCAAGGAATCACTGGGATGACAGTTTCTGAGCTGGCAAGAATTTCTCAGGTATATTTTGATGTTTGGTAAAGAAATAACATTTATTAGTGTCTTGGAATAATAAGCTTATAGCTTTGAATCAGGAGTGTGGTTGTTGTAAATTGTAATTACCAATATGTGTTATTTACTCTCCAGATTGTGCTGCTAGAAATCATGTGTACATAGATTTGTGGGTATTAGGTTTTACATTTTTCATCTCCTGAATGTTGTTTGCCTTGTAATTGACAAAAGCGCTCTTGTTATTTTATCTCCAGATTGTGTCATTGGACAATTCAAATACAACTGAAGAATTAGAACAAGCAATTTATTCAACTCTTTCAAGTGACGTAACATTGTTTGAAAAGATTGCACCCACTACATATCGTCTGCGTGTAAATCCTCAAATTAAAGGGGCCGATGACTCACAACCTGAAGATGAAGATATGGGAAGTGTGGATGATGACTCTGATAACACCAGTACTAGTAGTGGAAGTGATGATTCCGATGATTCAGATAATGAAGGTGGAATCGTTCAATACAAGATGCGGAATAAGAAAAGATGCCTTACGGTTACTGAAGAAACTAGCATTGATGAGAGCTACTCGGGGGAGGCATGGGTACTTGGATTAATGGAAGGTGAATACTCAAATCTAAGCATCGAAGAAAAGCTTGATGCTTTGTTAGCTCTGGTAGATCTCACAGCTTCAAGTTCTAGTTGCCAATTTGAGGTATTGTACTTTATCCAATTTTGCATCCATTTTTTTCTGGCTATTAAAATTATTTGTGGTGATGTTTGCCATTTGAATGGTTTGATTGCCTTCATAGGGCATGCTGTATATAGTAATCGGTTGCTCATAATTCAGGACTCACTTTTCTATCCTTCTTTAATCTTTTTGTAGGATCCAGTAAGGTCCCTGCCGTCAATCATTCCCAATACACAATATCATGGATCAGGTGGAAAGATAAAGAAATCAATGGCAGGCCATCACCAATTGGCTGAGTCATTGTTAACAAGGCCAATAAATGGGGTACACAGAAATTATTCGTCACTAAGTTCTTCTTTAGTCGACTCATCCTCAATCTTTCAGCAGGCATCTAGAAAGAGGCAATTATCTGAAACAGCAACTGAAGGGACTGCTGAAGAATCTGGGCCAGATTCACATCCATTAAGGTCAATATATTTAGGATCAGACCGTAGGTATAATAATTACTGGCTTTTCCTTGGACCTTGTGATGAAAATGACCCAGGTCACCGTAGAGTATATTTTGAATCTTCTGAAGATGGTCACTGGGAAGTGATTGATACTACACAGGTTGGTTCATGGGATAGTTTTTACTTAACTGATTTCCTAATTGCCATGCAATTTTTCTTCATAATGACTTGCAAATTATCTTTTTCTTGCTTTATGAACTGTGTGCAGGATTTGCGAGCTTTATTGTCAGTTCTAGACTGCAGGGGCACACGGGAAGCTCATCTTTTTGCATCCTTGGAGAAGAGGGAGATTTCTCTCTGTGAAGTGATGGATGAGCATATGAATGCTGAAACTGCCTGCGGGCAGGCTGGAAGATCAGTTTCATCTGAGCTGCACAGTAGTAGCGGAGATGGGTCTTCTCCTATTTCAGATGTGGACAACTTTTTATTGCCTTTAGAATCATCAAATGGTCATTTGGCTTCATCTGGAGCCATAATTCTTGAAACCGGGAAGAATTTTGACCAAAAAAAACAAAAATGGGACCGCTTACAAGCATTTGATAAGTGGATTTGGGAATCTTTCTATGCCATTCTCAATGCTGTTAAATACAGCAAAAGATCCTATATGGATTCACTAGCTCGGTGTGAGAGTTGTCATGACCTTTACTGGCGGGATGAAAAGCATTGTAGGATATGTCATACTACATTTGAGTTAGACTTTGATCTTGAAGAAAGATATGCCATTCATGTGGCGACTTGTAGGGAAACTGAGGGCAGCAATATGTACCCGACATATAAGGTTCTGTCCTCACAGTTGCAGGCTCTCAAAGCAGCAATACATGCAATAGAGGTGACTACTGTTATCAGAATTTTGGTTGTCATTATCCTGCTTTTCCATATTTGGAGTTCAACAAGTGCCTTATCTGTCTGCATCAGCAAAGTGCAAAATTTAAGTAGTTATTTTTTCTCTTTCTGAAGTAATTTTTTATACAACTCTATTATCTGCAGGCGGGGATGCCTGTGGCAGCTTTGTCAGGGTCCTGGACAAGGTCAACTCACAAGCTTTGGGTCAAGCGGCTCCGGCGAACTGCTTCCTTGCCAGAGCTTCTGCAGGTTTGATTAAGAATTAAGAGTTAAATTGATCATTTACCTCCAAAATTGTATATAACAACTTGTTTCTGACCGATGATTTTGTAATTGTTACCTGGCTAGGTTCTCACTGATTTCGTCCGTGCCATAAATGAGGAATGGTTACAGGAATGTACCGTGCCAGATTCTAGTACAGCTATAGACGAAATAATTGTTTATTTTCAGACTATGCCACAAACAACATCTGCAGTTGCTCTGTGGATGTTTAAACTGGATTCTTTGATTGGTCCTCATTTGGAAAGTCTGCATCAAGAGAGAACATCAGGAGGCATGACTCAAGTGAAAAGTAATTATCATTCTTTTGTTCTTTCATGATTTTTGTTGAAGAGTCACTTTTGTCTGCTTGCATGGGGCACTTCCTTTTGACATGATAATATTTATAATCTTCTTAATCATCATCATCTATTTTTGTCTTCTGTTCCTAAAACCATCCAACCTTGCTTAGTCTTGTTTTTTTTTTCCCAATCAACAAAGGTTTTAATTTTCATCTTCAATTTGCATTATCTGCTCTAAAGGTCGATAGATGATGCTTTACTTAACATGCTTGTGTTCTGATGGTTGATGTCCGGATGCAATTCTCCCCTACACTTGATTAACATCTGAGATATGCTTTCTTCCTTCACTGTCTAACTACTGTTCTTACTTATTTCAGGAAGGCATATCTGCACCAGATAGCTCAAGCTTAGATTTCAAACCCATTTTTTTTCTGTCATGTGTAGCCTGTTTGGCTGGATTAGGAAATCCAGATCACCACACCAAATGGCACAATCTTGAAGGCCTTCGATCATCCTCAAGAGCATCTGGCCCTATATCTACAGTTAGGCCTTGTGATTTTTTCGTTGTATGGTGTGGAACTCCTCATTCCTGCAGGCCATCGAATGCTGTACCATCTCTTCGACTTGTCATGTCATCGAGTTAAATAAATCAGCTTCGCAGCTGCAGGCACTGCTGGAACTGATCTGTTATTATTCCAAACATCTAACATCAGTGGCTGTGTCGAAGCCTCAAGTTACATGAACTGCTGAAAGCCTGACCTTGTTCTTACACAGCGAAAATTTATGTCAATATTCACCAGTCAATTCATATAGTTCTTACAGTTTTGTTACCGTCTCCGTTTTGCTACTAATGTCTGTTTTGTATTTTAATTCGAAGATTTGACATTGCCATGTGATGTGGGAGAGTTTTTGCCGGGGTTAATACGAAATCAATTTTCGTTTTCTTCTGCCCTGGCAGGACAACCAATGGTTAATCCTTGGTGATGTTTCAGGTGGCATGAATCAGTCTTAGTTGATGTGCTGCAGGTCTTGCAGTTCATTTGTTTCATTGCTCCTGTTTTAATGTTCTCTAGTGAACCTCACCAAATACATTTGTCTCCTTTGAATCATTTGTATAAATGGTAGCCTGCTTGTAGAATGAAATATGAAATGGTGTTTGCTTTGTATTTTCTCATAAATTGCATGATTATTTCTAGCTCATGTCTCAATGTTTTTGAGTTATTTTCATTATAATTGATAAAATAAACGTGAGAACTCAAAGAAGTAGAGTCTTGCATCCTCTGATAATTATAGATTTTAATTTGGGAAATTGCTTTTATATATATGTACTCCTATAAAAGTTCCTTGCATTCTGTAAACTTTATTTATTTATTTCTTGTTATTATATATATATATATATATATATATTCCTACAGTCAAAATTCAAATATAAGTAAAAGTTTTATCCACATCTTTCACAATAAATATAAATAAATATGTATCTTTACAGAAGTAAATTGCAAATTTCCTTTTTTATTTTGTATAAAAAATTATATTAATATTGGTTGCGTTTGGTTCTTAGGATATCCTTGGATGGGGATGAGATATCTCATGATGAGCTTCATTCAGGCGTTTGGTAGCCTTTCGAAAGAAACCTGACCTCCCTCCCCTCCGACAAATACTTCATCCCCTCTTGAAGAGATTAGAGTGTCCAATTGTGTGGTTGCCTTTTTGGACCAAAACGGAGGAAATTAGGACATCACTTGAGATTGAGAAAGAAATAAAGGGGAAGGGAGACACAGATGCTGATGTGGTTTATGTTTAGTCAACTTTTCCGGTGGCCAAATAAGCAACTTAATCTAATCGGGGGCCGAAATTTATATGGGGACTTAGCCGGTAAAACAAAATTAAAGTGGAGTGATCATTTTGACATAAATTAAAACTTTATGACTGAACTGATAAATAGTCAAAGTTTATTAACCCACATAAAAATTTACCCACAATATCCACATACAAAACATTAAAATGTTACATGCTCTGACTTAGCATCATCCAACCGTTCAGATAAAACATATCTCGAGGAGTGAAGCCCGGTTAGTTGGGTCGAACCCGCCTAGCTTAGGGTTGCAACCCAACCAGATAAAACGAAGAGCCCCTTCTTTTCCATTTCCGCTGCTGCTCCACAGTGAGACTCCCCCAAACCCTTCTCTCTCTCTCTCTCTCTCTCTCTCTCTCTCTCTCCGTCTCTCTTTCCTCGCTCTCGTTCTCGCTCTCGCTCTTCTAGGGTTTCCTCGAGATCTCTCGGAGGAGAGAATGGGGACCTCTCTTCCAAACAAGGAGTCAAACCTCTTCAAAGTCATCGTTGTAAGTCTTCTGCACATGTTCTACTTCTCTATCTCTACTATTTAATCCGGGCGGATTTGATGACGGATTGATTAAACCTCTGGTCGTTTGATTTGTCCTGTGAATTGAGGTTTTTTTTTTTTTAATCTGAGCTGTTGTTTATTGTTCGATTCTCGTGTTTTCTTGAGTTTTTTTTATGGGTGTTGATAGGAGATGTGTGTTGGTTTGCATTATTAGTGGTTTGAGTTTTTGTTTGGTAGGACTCTGATTAGAGGTGTCTTGTGATTGATTTTGGAATGCCAATGGCGATGGTTTGTGAATTATGAGCTTGTAAACTAATGATAGGTTGTGGGTGTCGTGATGATGAATGGGTATCTTGATTTCTTTGCCTTCTCTTTTGGAGTAGAAGTTAGTCTTTGGGTTGTTGCAGGTACTATGGACTTGTTTTTTGAAGATGTATTTTGTTTTACTGCAGTAACTTCTTGCAATTAGTGTGAAAAATATGAAATCTTTGGCATTTTAGATTGTCTGAGGCTTCCTCCAAAGCTAGGTTTTTAGTTTTCTTTGGTGTTGGCACTATTTTTAGATGTCTTGTTAAGTGAGTTGCTGCAAGTGGCTGGTGCAACAACTGTATAATAACATGAATTTGTCTACCTTTGATTTTTTTTGTTATATTTTTGGATAGTGAATGAGACATTGGTTAACATGTGATAAAGCAAACGTTAATTGGTAGCTGGGTTTTTCCTTTATTGCTTATTTTTTCTATTAATTTCCTTGGCCTTGTGCAGTTTTTAGAAAAGGTGAGTTAACAACCATCAAGTATAACCCTCTTTTACCCACTGGACAAAATTAAATGCAATCCATGTGTAAAATGTTATAGGGCCTTCACTAATGGTTTAATTTAAAAAATTAGATTCCAACTCTAGAATGAAATCAATGCTTTTTGGATTCAAATGAACCCACTTCATGATTGTAGCTATGTGAACAATTTCCTTTCCTATAAATGAAGTACTCAGTTGGCTCCTGTCATTACAGAAATCATATGAGACTAAACAATACAAAAAGGGATTGAAAGCTGCAGATGCTATCTTAAAGAAATTCCCGACCATGGAGGTGAGTTCAACAAGTTGAATTGTTTTATTGTTTAGCTTTTTTAGACAGTGGTATTATTTCCTTCTTGTCAGAAACTCTGGCTATGAAGGGATTAACATTGAACTGCATGGACCGGAAATCTGAAGCTTATGAACTTGTTAGCGTGGTCTTAAGGTTTGTTACTTCTGTTGGTCCTATGGAGAAACTGTATGTTTTAGGCTTTGGTTTCTGCTGAATGTATTGTTTACTCATCTTGTTCTTGGTTTTCTGCAGAATGATCTTAAAAGTCATGTTTGTTGGCATGTCTATGGACTTCTTTATCGATCTGACAGGGAGTACAGGGAAGCAATTAAATGCTACAGAAATGCATTAAAGATTGATCCAGACAATATTGAAATTTTAAGGGACCTGTCATTATTGCAGGTTGGTTATGGATATAGTCATCTTACATTTGGATGTGGTTTGCAAATGGTGTTTCCAGTGACCAGATAATATTTTATCTAAAACCACTCAGGTATTCTATTTGTTTAAGTTGTAGTTTGAAGTGCTCTCCATGTAATTTTTCAGGCACAAATGCGGGATTTGACAGGATTTGTTGAAACTAGACAACAACTTCTTACTTTAAAACCAAACCATCGCACAAACTGGATCGGTTTTGCTGTTGCAAACCATCTGAACTCCAAGTATGTTACATTCCTTTATAAGTTTCCTTTTTATTGATTTTTTTGCCCTCGTAAAGCTTGAATTTCCCAATATGGGAACAAATTTGGAAGCAAAATTTTTCTACACTTTGTTTGGTTATGATATATCATAGAATTCATCGATTTGTGTTTTCTCAGCATTATGTAATATGGTGATGGATACTTGAGTTTGCCCATCCTGTTGAGCAGCTTCTTTTCTGATTACCCATGGTTAGAATTGCCACTTCCTTTTTTGGAATAGTAATGTTGCATGGTCCCAATTAGTAAGTTTTGTTGTGGTCAGGTTTGATTGATTCCATCAAGTTCCACTATAGTACTATACTGATTGTTCCACACTAAAGAGCATATGATTGGATATACCCTAAAAGGGTGGTTGCTGGGTGTGGGATGCTTTTTGGTATTTTTGCATGTAGTGTTTCTTTGTTAGTTGTGCATTATTAACCTTCTTAACAGTTCTAGATGAACAAGCTCTGCATATTGGATAATGATAGATCCCAAGTTCTCTTTTCTTTTTTCTTTATTTTCCTAAGAATAATTTTATCCTCAATTAGTCTCACTGTGCTCATTTGCTAGTTGTTCCAAGTCAATAGAAATTTTGGAGGCTTATGAAGGTACATTAGAAGATGATTATCCACCAGATAATGAGCGATACGAGCATGGAGAAATGCTATTATACAAGGTAACTGAAATTTTAATCATTTTTTAAGAACATTATATGTATGTCAAGGTTTTTAGTCATTCCTTATATTGTTTATGCAACTTTTGTGGTCTCTCTCTTTTCCATATCAAAGCATAAGTACAAACTACAGTTTAGAGGTACTATTATCCTTTAAAATGGAGCACTTATCTCTTCTCCATTGAATTTTTTTAAAAGTAATGGGCTGCAGAAATTTTCTTCTTACTACAAAGAGGAAACTTGGGATATTACATCGGTATCCCTTCTTGTTGGTTAGCTAAGGTTTAGTACATTTTGATGGAGAAGGTCTATGTGAAGATCAGTATTAGAATATGCAGTTTACGAGCTTTTTGTGTTGGTGAGTAGTATTCACATTTATTCTTTGGCACCACACAAGGCAGATAAACTTATGATATAACAGGAGCATGAAGTGCATTATCTGATGTTCTCAGTGATTTCTTTAAAATAACAAAAAGGAAAGTGTTATTCTTTGACATTTTTATTTATGAATTTCTTAACGATGAGATGAGTAATTTATATCATTCTGTTTTTCAGTTGAGGTATTTTTTGACTGATGAAAATTTTATACAGATATCCTTACTAGAAGAATGCGGGTTACTTGATAGAGCTCTTGAAGAAATGCACAAGAAGGAGGCTAAGATTGTATGTATATAATTTACACAATGCCAAACACGTTTTAAAAATTGTTGTGCATTAAATTCTTTGGAGTGATAATGCATGCCGATGTGAATTTGGTGGTAAAATTTTCTCTTTACCTTTTAAAAATTAATAGGCATCTAGATCTTTGGGCTACCTGCTTAAAATTTCATGTATTACATTAGGTTTACTGTTCCCTTTTTTGTGATTTTCTTCCAGGTTGATAAATTAGCATTCAAGGAACAAATGGCTTCCATATCAGTGAAGCTTGGCCACCTAGAGGAAGGAGAGAAAATGTATAGGTCCTTGCTTGTTATGAATTCTGACAATTACAAGTAAGTTGTCTCGTCCTTTATAGCCACTCATCATAATTTTCAAATTTATATTTCAAAATTTTTGAAATTATCTACTGATTTAGCTAATTGGATCCACCTCAAGGATGAGGTACTGATGGCTACTCAATGCTTCTCCCTTTGTTCATGCATAAATTTGTGTGGTTAGTTGGTAGTAGTCACATAATGTATTGGCAAATTGACTTCATTTTGATATGACTAATAGCTGAAAATGGGCATCAAGATGGAAAATGATGTATAATATCTTTCACATTTATTTCATTAGTGATTTTTGCTAGCTAGGATTTTGGTTATGGATTTTGCAGTTCCTTGTGAGAACATACATCTATCAAACTTTCCAAGTTATTCTGCCAGATTGTTCATCCAATTTATTTCCAGAAGACTGAATCTTGTTCTATTTTTAATGAACTTCTTAGCCTTAATGGATGAACCTCTGGCATTCTTGATCTTAGATGATAAAATTACTTGCTTCTGCATAGTTTACTAGTTGGCAGTAGTTGCTAAAAGGCAGAAGCTGTTACTATGTTAATTCCTAGTTTGGAACATTAAATTATGCATAAAATCTGTGAAGTTGAGTGCTCTGTGTGTGCGCTTGCTCTATTCATTCAATGCATTGTTGATGCTCAGCAGCTTAAGAGCTTATTTGACTATTTTTTAATTTTACCGCTCATCAATTCTAAAGTCCTTGTCATGTATGAAAAGGATATTATTAAACTGTTTTTGTACCTCTATCCAGGTATTTTGTAGGCCTCCAAAAATGTGTAGGTTTATATTCTGAAAATGGGGAATATACATCAGATGAAATTGTTCGCCTTGAGGCTCTATATAAATCACTCAGGAGTCAATATACTTGGTCATCTGCTGCTAAGGTACAATGTTTTTTGCACACTTAATTATTTTTACTATCTGTAGTTGGCTTTCTGATTTATATACTTGGTTGTTTCTTCATAGGTTTGACTGTGAATCTTATGTTTACAGTGTTTTTCTTTTTCTTTTTCTCCATTTTATGAAGGTTAACAATGATGAATTTTCTTTTTGTATATTATTCACTGGGTCATTTTTTTGGTCTTCTCAGCGAATACCACTTGATTTTCTACCTGGTGAAAAATTCCGAGAGGCAGCAGATAACTATGTTAGACCACTGCTTACAAAGGTGGTTTATTATCTTTGCTCTTGTATTTTTCAGTGTAAACATGTGCATCTAAGAAGTTTATTTCATTTTTCTCATTGGTCTTATTTCTCATAAATCTGTTTTCCTCATTACTCTTTTACCTCCTATGTACATAGAACATGTTCAGTTATTTCACAACTTGGCCTTCCTTTTTTTTTTGTTTGCTTTCATTCAGGGAGTTCCTTCTTTGTTCTCAGATCTCAGTCCCCTGTATGACCACCCTGGCAAGGTCTGGAAATTTTCTATCCTTACAACGGTTTTGCTTTGCTTAAATTTTTTTAAAAAGAAAATAAAATCTTGATCCCAACTAGTTTATCTCGTTATTTTTATTGAATTCTAAGATTGATTTATTGACAGACCAACATTCTTGAACAATTATTTCTTCATCTGGAAAGTTCCTTAAGAAGTACCGGAAGTTTTCCTGGAAGGTAATTTAGGGCTTCAATATTGTTGTAGCTTGCTATATGAATATGTGTGAATTTAAATTTTACTAAAAATATTTAGCAGGTACATTTCTATTGGAGAAGTAAATTTGTTTTTCTTTTCTTGTTAATCTATCGGAAATTTCTAATACATAATTAAACTTATAGATATTGTCTATTCTTGTTGGATAACCAATTATTCTATTGTAAGGCTGCGTACAATAGACCCTTGTGGTCCTACCCTTCCCTGGACCCCGAACATAGTGGGAGCTTTGTAGCACCGGGCTCCCTTTTTACTGAATTGTACTGCAGCTAAAGCTCACCATGTGATCAATGACATTATAAATCAATTTCTACCTAGGATTTCACTTTTCCTTTTCTAAATGCCTAAATTCGGTGCAAATTTCATATATATACAGTCAGTCTATCATCTGACACAGTTTAATATTAGTGTTAGCTAAATAAGGTCTGAACATTTGCTAACCTACAGGACAGAGAAAGAACCCCCTTCAACACTAATGTGGACCTTATTTTACTTAGCTCAGGTTTGCCCTTCTGCTTTTATTAAATTTGATTATCTAGTATTCCATGTGTTGCTTGGTTGAAATTATATATGATCATTTAACCAATCATTCCTGCTGCAGCATTATGACAGTCGTGGCCAACATGATATTGCTCTTGCGAAAATTGATGAAGCGATTGAACATACCCCAACTGTGATTGATTTATATTCTACTAAGGTCTGTTTTGCCTTCCAATTTTTTCAATTCTATTGTACTCTGTACATGATTAACCCATTATAATGAACAATTTGTGCAGCTTTAATCATTCACGTATATTTTTAACCTCACAACATATATCCCATAAATATTGTAATAGTATGTATACCCTCAAAATCTTCTTTTTACATCTACGTCTATCAGGATGCAGCTCCCAGTACATGTGTGTTATTTTTAATGATGACCTAAAATGATGGTTCATTCTAGAAGCTTTTATGGAGCTTGTTGTGAGCTAATGGGCAATGCTATGGGGACGTACCTTTTGTATTACAAGATGGCAACCTAGAGTGCTAGTGTTCTTTTATACACATTTTCTAAGAAGCATTTTGTTATTTTGATACCAGGGAAGGATTTTGGAGCGTGCTGGAGATTTCGTAGCTGCTGCTGCTTTTGCTGATGAAGCAAGGACTATGGATCTTGCTGATCGTTATTTAAATAGTGAATGTGTTAGGCATATGCTTCAGGCTGATCAGGTGGTTCAAAATTGTAATATTTCACATTCTCATCCATCAGTGTGTTTGCATGGAACTGAAACTTTTCTCATACCTCTTCACTGATAGGTTGCATTAGCAGAGAAGACAGCGGTATTGTTCACAAAGGATGGGGAGCAACACAATAATTTGCACGATATGCAATGCATGTGGTATGTTTTGTTATTTATGGAATGCTTGTTCTTGTAGGTTGAGCTTTGAAGTCTTACATTAATCTCTGATGATAACTGTTTTGTGAATTGTGAAAAGGTATGAGCTTGCTTCTGGTGAAAGTTACTTTCGTCAAGGTGATCTAGGAAGAGCACTTAAAAAATTCCTGGCCGTTGAGAAGCATTATTTAGATATGACAGAGGATCAGTTTGATTTTCATTCTTATTGTTTACGGAAAATGGCTCTACGTGCATATGTGTCAATGTTGAAGTTTCAAGATAAGTTACATTCTCATGCATATTTCCAGAAAGCCGCTGCAGGAGCTATCAGGTATTTTCGATGGAATTCCTTCTTATCCTGTTGAAATACGAACGTTTTTTTCTTCCAGTTTCACCATTATCATTTACCATGTTACCGCTCTAGTAGCATGTATGATCTTTATCATGCCACTTCAGTACAGCCTCATTGTTTCACCTTCTTGAATTTGCATCTAAATATCTATTGTTTATATTTGGAATTTTTGTAATCTGCTGGCAGATTATTTATGATCACGTATTTCACCTTTATTTTGTTGATATAGTTATATCCTTTGGTATCAGTTGTTAGTTCTTAATTTAGGCGCTTACTTTATCAAAGGAAAGGACATTTATATCTTCCATTCAAAACATCTCTTTGCTGCTGTTGCATTCATCTGCAATGACTTTTCTGAATGTGTTTATAGCTTAGTGCAAAAATGAGTTTCGTTTGATTTGGGTGCTTGTGTTTTAAGTGTAGATGTTATATGAAGTTGCATGATTCTCCATTGAAATCAGCCACTGAAGAGGAGAATGAGATGTCAAAATTGGATCCCTCACAAAAAAGGAAACTTAGACAGAAGCAGAAAAAGGCAGAAGCTCGTGCCAAAAAAGTAAATTTCCATACTTAATTATTGTTTGTCTTGCTTTGTTGCTTGATATTTTCCTGCCAATGCATCTTTGTATTTGTAGGAGGCTGAAGAAAAAAATGGAGATGTATCCTCCACCATGTCTAAATCTGGCAAGCGTCAAAATGCCCGGCCTGTTGATTTAGATCCTCATGGCGAGAAACTATTGCAGGTAAGTTTTTGGTCAATGAGGAAAATCTGCCTTTACCATTTTACGAGATTGTGGTCTTTTGGACTTTGGTTTGCAGATTTCTATTTCTTAACGACTGCATTCCAGGTTGGGGATCCACTTTTGGAAGCGACAAAGTATCTGAAACTTCTTCAAAGTAACTCCTCAGAGTCACTGGAAACACACATACTATCTTTTGAACTGAATATGAGAAAACAGAAGACTTTGCTTGCTTTCCAGGTAGTTTACGTGCAGAATTGGGATATTTTATGTCAATTGTTATTTTCTGTGCCGTAAACATCGTTCAGGGAGAAATAATTGAAACACAAGACATTTTTTTATGATTAGGTGGTTGTTTAAAGTCTGGTTTGGAAGGTCTTTTCTATGCTGTATAGTTCCCAAATCACTCTCCCTCTCTATGGTTCATTATATATAGCCACTTTCTGCTAAATAAGGCCAGCTTTTGCCCATATTAGATCTCATTTAGCCTTTTAAAAGAGAGTGATGCCTATGGAGAAACACAATGCTAGAAGCTTAGTCTATCTGTATAAGGTTGTGCACAAGCAAATATATCATTTCAGGGAAACAACTACTGGGGAGCATAAAAACCTGAAATTAACTTGTGTTTCCTCTATGATCTATCATCCTTCTGTCCACTGTACCCCTTAATTTAATTTAGCAATGTTTATGTTTGAAGACAAAAGGTAGATACAAATTAGAATGATGGCTAAAAGGTAAGAGCGGATAAGTTGACTTTTTTTTATTCTAGAGTAGCTGTACGCATCAAGATATTCATTATTGGGCAGGCTAGGAAGATTCATTCTTGGTTTTGTCCTTGATCTAAGAAATCCAATCTTGTACTTCAGAGTGTGTTTGAATAAGTCTTATATAAGAACAAATTGGTTCAAGGTTTTTTTTTTTTTTTTTTTGTGACTTGACCAACCACATGTGTTCTATTTTTGTGTCTTGGGCTCCTTTTTGAGTTTTAGGAAGCTTCTGGCTTTCAGCTCTATATCTCAGTCTGTTTCAGTGCAAATTCAAGGATGCTTTGCAGCAATTAGTAATACTAACCACTCTTGACTTCACAACTTAATTGATCCATTGAAGTTTTACTTCCTTATATATTCCAAAATTTATGTTTTCCATCTCACCAAACCATTGTTACTTCCACTTTCCTCATAAAAGCTTCTTGCAATAGAATAATTTATCTTAATTATGTCCTTGATATATTTAGGGTGTTGTTATCATGTTTATGAAAGTGTATAAAATACCTTTCCCAGTTTTCTGGAGTTTACTCATATATATAATTTTTCAGGCTGTCAAGCAGATGCTGAAGTTGGATGAGAATAACCCTGACTGCCATAGATGCTTGGTAAGGCATACTTAAGCTAGTTTTTTATAATATTTTTTAAATAATTAATAATAATAATAATAATTTTGCCTCAAATAATTCCTCAGAAGTTCCAGATATTAGCACTTTGCTTACGTAGTAATACTAGAGGAACAGTGATCAAACTATCGAAGTTTATTTCCTAATTGTGAGTCTTCTGACAGATTAAATTCTTTCACAAAATTAGCAACTTTTCAACCCCTGTAACTGATTCAGAGAAGCTTGTATGGAATGTTCTCGATGCAGAGCGGCAAAATATAAGGTTGTTACACCATGCCTGAACCTTCTTCCCATCTCCTCCTCCCACTGATTGCACTAGATCATTTGAACTATTAAAGAATTCATGTTTCTTTTTATCTGCAGTCAATTATACGAGAATTCACTAGCTGAAGCCAACGAGTATTTCCTTGAACAAAATAGAGGTCTGTCTTGCTACATATTTAAGTTTCTTTGGTTTCACTGGCTGACACTAGTAAATCTCTTGTGCTGGCAGATTCCTTGGCTCATAGAGCGGCAGCTGCAGAGATGTTGTATGTTCTGGAACCTGGTAAGAAAGCGGAAGCAATTGAAATTATTGAAGATTCAACAAATGATCTTGCTCAAAGGTAATTCACACCCTTAATAGAGTTACTTTTTCTAGCTTTGCTCACTCTTTGGGTGAAATTAAATCAAGTCTTCCTCTACTGTGTTCAATAGCAATGGTGCTTTGGGGTCGGTTAGAAAATGGAAACTTGATGATTGCATCGCTGTTCACAAACTCCTTGAAACAGTCTTCATCGATCTTGATGCCGCTTCCAGTAAGTATTGCCCGCTTACCTCTCAGGGATAATTTCCTTCAATAAATATGAGCATTTGACAACAATAAAACCATTGATTTCAAAAATTCCAATGAGAGTTCACTGATCTTTATGATCTATTTACATGCCCTATTTTTACCTCTTCAATTCTCTCTGTTGCAGGATGGAAAGTAAGATGTGCAGAATATTTCCCGTACTCAACACATTTCGGAGGTTGCTACCACAAATCCAACTCTCATGCATCCGTTTTTAACACAAACAACGCAACCGAAAATGGAAATACTGACCATCAAGAAACCATGAGTGGAGATGTCCACTCATTGAATGGTAACCTGCAGGCTCTACAGGGCTTGAAAATTTAGTTCTATATATATATATATATATATATATATATATATATATATATATATATACACCATTGGCTTCAAACCAGCTTTCTTGAGTTACTCTTTGATTGAGACCCAAAGAAACCCAAGTCCTGCATTTGGGCAACAGAGAATCATTTAAGGAAATATACCCCCAGCTTCGCTTTACTGATTTTTATTGGTGCAACTGACAAGGAACTTGTTGGCTCGCTCGCTCTGTCTGTGGCACAATTCTCTCTTTATTTCAAATGTATAAATAGAGTTCTCATTCTGAGATTGTTTGTTCACAGAAAAAAGTCCGTCACTTCTCTTCTGTGGTTGTTGAGCCAGTAATCTTGTATCGTAATGTAGTTTTTTATTTTTAGCAGGGTGGATATATCTATGCTGTTATGGCAATGGGACACAATTCTTTGAACATTCATCCATAATTTTTTTGCTTAATTTGTATTTTATGGATACTAAATTTCCCCCCAGTTATGCCATGCAATTAAATACTAGTTTATGTATGTATGCATTAATGTAGAGCCTATTCATTCCATCTGTTTGAAAATTCAATTTTGGAAACTGGCTCTATTTCATAAGATATTTTTCAAAACAATTATTCTTATATATATGATAATAAAGTTTTAAGAAGTAAATCAAAGATTAATAAGAAAAAAATAGTCAACTTTATTGTGAAGCTCTCTGCAATGGGACATAGAAAAAGTTTGATTCAAGCGATGGGTTATTTCCACGCCTGATTCCGCTTTCCGCACTCCTCTCAACCACACGGCTCTGATAAGCTTCCCCCTTAAAAGAAAGGATCGGGGTTTCCTCAAAACGCCGGAGGTGTGAATATCACCTCTCCCGCAAATATTCCCGCCGGAGAGAGACCTCTACCTCAAGCACCTAAAACCCGCGCCAATCCCACCTCAAACCCTAACCCTAACCCCCGAGTTCCTCTCTCTTCTCTCTGATCTTGCTCTTATCTGTGGATGAGTCCGTTCAGAATGCCAATTTCAATGGATTATGCTTCAATTCCTCTCTTTCTCTGCTGGTAAAACTTCCTTTGCTTACCCATTGTTTTATGTGTTTTGGATTTTGTGATTCATGTTATCTGTAATCGTAGAGGGAATTTAGGTTGTTGATATTTCTGTTCGATAGATGGAACTATTAAGAGATTTAAATTGTTTGATTTTTCAAATCCCTGAAAAGCAATGGTTTTTGTTTTTTGTCCCTTGGTTGGTTTCTGTGAGTGAGATATGTATTTGCTACGATTGGGTTTGCTATTAGTTCTTTTTTGTTTCTGATTAGCTTGAACTTATTGTTGTTGATTTGAGGGAGGTCGGCTTCATTTGGAATTCTTAGGCTTTGTTCTTATCTGATTATTTATGTCTGGTACACTGCATAGGAGATAGTTCTTTGGTGGTTGGATTTTAGTGCATTTTTTGGGCAGGGTCAAGTAGGAATGGCAAGATCTTCTTCAAAAAATGTTGGTTGTTTGACTCGGAGGCGACGATGCCCTTGTGGGGATGAAAAATGCTACATTCAAGAGGAATTGGATGAGGAAGTTGCATTGGCGGAACCTGCTTACGAGCTAAATCATGCTCAAGAAACAATCCGAACTTTTGAAACCAATGTTTGTGGTCCCATTCCTTGTGTAGGCCAAGCTTTCCAGAGTGATGAGGAGGCACAGGAATATTATACAAGCTTTGCTCAGAAAAATGGTTTTGCCATCAGACGAGAGCTCTAAGGGGAACGCTAAGCATCCTTTGGGAGTCTTCAAGAGAGAGCTTGTTTGTCACCGTGCTGGTCCTCCTCTAGTAAGGAAAAGTGCAGAAGAGAAGTTTACAGAGGAAGAAAAGTCAGCTCGCTGCCAATGTGAGGCACGGATGGTTATAAAGAAAGATGCTATCAGGTGTAAATCGATGGGTGGTTGTCAAATTCAATAATGTGCATAACCATGAATTGTTGAATAGCAATGATGTGCGCCACCTCCCTTCCTATCGGTATATTCCGCAGTTGACCGAGAGCATAGCTTACTTCTTGCTAAGGCTGGTTGCAGTGTAAGTCTCATAATAAAGACTCTTGAAATGGAGAAAGGAATGAAGCCTGGTGAGCTGACATTCACTGAGAGGGACCTGAGAAATTTCCTTCAGGCCTCTAAGTGCATTGATAGAGAAAATGAAGGATCAGAACTTTTAAAGGCGTGTAAGGCATGAAAGATAAGAACTCCAGATTTCCAGTATGAATTCACACTGGATGAGAACAGTAAACTTGAGCATATCTCCTGGTCATATGCAGATTCAATTCGTGCATATAAGGTGTTTGGAGATGTGGTGGTTTTTGACACATCATATCGCCTATATGCTTACAATAAACTTTTAGGTGTGTGGTTCGGTATGGACAACCGTGGGCAAATAATATTTCTTGGTTGTGTTGTCTTGTATGAGGAAGCCCCTCAAGCATTTAGATGGGCCTTGCAGGTTGGTTGCCATTTTATTGTGAATCAATCTCTTTTTCTTCCATCTTTTTCTTTATTCAACTCAACAATGGCCATTGACAATTTGTCTCATGAGATTTGGTTGATTTTGTAGTCATTTGTGCACCTTATGGAGGGGAAGTACCCACAAACAATACTCACTGATTTGGATATGGGGCTTAAGGATGCTGCATTTAGCGTGTTACCAAACACAAAGCTGGCATTTTCTATATGGCATATTATGTCCAAGTTTCCGAGTTGGTTTTCTTCCTCCCTTGGTTCTCGATATGAGAAATTTAAGTCTGAGTTTCAGAGAATATCTGAGTTGGAGACTGTGGAGGACTTTGCCCATGAATGGGATCAGATGGTTACTGAATATGGATTAAGCTCAGATAGACATATGAGCTTGCTTTCTTTTCATAGGCCTTACTGGGCACTACCATACTTGCGAGGTTGGTTTCTAGGTGGCCCTATGACGGCTCATCATTCATTGTCAATCAAGGCATTCTTCAGGGGATTCTTGAATTCACAGACACTACTTAGAGAGTTTATTGAACAGGTAAAAACTCCTCTTTGAGATTCAAATATTTTTCAGAAATAAGTTGATGTTTTTACTGATTTTTTGCTTTTTTTTTCCTGGTGGAATCCTATAGGTGAGTGTTGCAGTTGACTTTCAAAATCAAGCAGTCGAAGAGGCAACCATGCAAGAAAATAATCAACATATTAAGATCAAAACATGCATGCCCATCGAAGAACATGCATCAACTGTGCTTACGCATTATGCATTCAACTTGTTTCAAAAAGAAATCGTGCTGTCAACACAATTTGCAGTTTTTGAAGCATCAAGAGACAGTTATCTTGTCCGACACCACTTGAAATCTGATGGAGGTCACCTGGTGAGCTACATTCCACTGAATGAAGAGATTCATTGCAGTTGCAAAGGGTTTGAATCATCCGGAATACTATGCAGGCATGCTCTTCGTGTGCTATCAATGAAGAATTTCTTCTCTGTCCCAGAGAAGTATCTGTTGATTCGATGGCGTAGAGTGAACTCATTGTTTCGTAAAAGTAATGGCTACAAGTATCGCCTCAAGCCCTACGCCCCTGGCTTCTATCATTGTCCAAGAAGCCTCTATAACAAAAGGCCGTTTCGAATACATTCAATGGCATTTGGGCAGGCTTCTTGCCCATGTAAGGGAAATGCCAACTACTGATGAAGGTGCCTCAAATCTGGATCCAAGCACACTTCTTGATGCTACCCTTGACATTATTCCTCCAAGGCCAGCTGCCAGAGGACGACCAAGAAAGTTTAAAGGGCATGCTGAAAACAAGCTTCATGATGATGTGAGGGACACGACAACCGCTAATGGTGTTGCCTCCAATTTAGAACCACAATCATCATTGGACCTTGCAGTCGATGCCTATCCAGAAAAGCTGATTACCACAGGAAGACCAGGGACATCTGATGGTTCTGTAGAGATGACATAGGAAAATGCACTTGCCTTAATGGATTCAATGTCATAACATAGTTCTTTTGGAGGTACACTAAACTCCAACTTTCCTTTGCCTTCACCAATGCTTTTAGCTGTTTTACTGAGCTTCTAAAAGTATAATTTCAGCTCAACATAAGTCTACTTCAGTTTCTCATTCTTCTTTCAGATAGATGTAATAGTCTGAGTCTGGCACACACATATATTGTTGTTGTATAGAGGTTACAACTCTGATGAGTTATTCTGTTTTCATTAACATTATTTACCATGAGATTTGTTACTAGATCTCAGATTCCTCATTCCCTGATTGATTTTCTTACATGTTATGGAGAATCATAAAAGACCGTCTAATGGATCATCAATATCATTGATATACATTTCTTGATGACTAGTTGAAGCATTTATTCTCTTCATTGGTAAAAGAGCAAGCCATCAATCCTCATCTTGCTTTGGGGACAGAACCCAGCAATTCTTTCAATAAGAGTTTAATATGATTGAAACTTTGAACAACATTCTCTAGGCTATGAAGTGTATCAACTGTGATTACTACAACTATGACACCATTATCAGCAGTTGTTATGTTTGTTTGCCAAAACTATCAACACTAATGCCCATCCATGGATAAGGAATAGTAATTGCAAGCAGTTATTGATAAGATCATGCCACCATGAATGCTTGCAATTCAAACATCTATCTATCTATATATATTCATGCAAGTATGGACTACTAGTATTAGACATGGCTAAATTTCAGTTGTTCTTGATGTTGTTTGTGGCCACACTGGTGGCAACAATGGCAACAATGGAGGAAGATGAGAAGGAATGTGCAGACCAGCTGCAGAACCTGGCCTCATGCATACCTTACGTGAGCGGCACAGCGCCAAAACCGACAACACAGTGCTGTGAAGACGCAGAGAAAGTTCGAAGCCAGCAGCCTAAGTGTCTGTGTGTGCTCATCAAGGAGAGTACTGATCCATCTCTTGCACTCCCAACTAACACCACACTTGCTCTTCATATGCCCAAGGCCTGCAACAGTGATGCCAAAGTGTCTGACTGTCCTAGTAATCACTCTCATCTCCATTACTCCATTACTATTTGCATACTTTTCTTTCAGAAAAACAATTTGAGTAATTATAATTCTCGCATTCTTTTCAAAGGTATTTTGAAGCTTTCTCCAGACTCTCCAGATGCTAAGATCTTCAGGGAAGCTGGTGGTGATGCATCCACAACCACAAACACAAACACAAACACCAGCACCCCTTCATCATCTTCAGCAGCTACTAACAATTCATCTGGTTCTAAGATGATCCCTGCCAACATTGCAGCAAGATTGCTAAGCTTTGTTGGCAGTGTTTGCCTGGTGTTCATGTGAAGCTGTTGGTTTGATTATTCCAACAACACACTGTATGTTATGGAGAGAAGTAGTAGTAGTAGAGAGAGGTTGTAGCTTGGTGAGTCAGTGCTGAGTTTGGTTGGTGTGCAGTCACCACTGGCATTGCCTGTAATAAATTTAACTCTCATGACACATCATGATCTCTCAAACATTTTTGTGTTATGGTCTCATATCTTTATGAAAATTTAGTTAATTCATTAATATTTATAAACATTACATTAATACAATCAATATTATATTAAGATTTTAATTACAATTATTTGTTTTTAATAGTATTAAAAACATGTTAGCACACTCTAAAGTCACTTGCAGATATAAATTGATATCAAAACACAACCATGAATCAACAAGATAGACAGTGAATAACAAATGCAGCACTGTATCATCCCTGCTTGTTTTACACATCCTTTACAAAATCATGGTTTTATCATAACACAAGGTATTATCAAGCCTTCATGCATTTGGTGTTTACTTGCACTGTATCATCCCCTCCCACATTTTTTTTTTCTCCCTTGAATAACAAAAATCTTACATCAAAACTTAGTGGTTGTCTCTAAAGAGTGCATATCATCTTGTATGACAAATGATCCATTCAATCATCTGGGTATAGTAACATTCGAAGCCTATGGCAAAACGTTGCTTTGACCTTGACCTCTTCTCTAAACAGGGGGCTCGAGAGGAAACAGATAGCATCGGAGACAAAAGCAAAGTGCATATAAATGATGGCAGCCTGCAAACAAATTCCTCGGACCCCAGGGCCATCTGCCATCCCCCATCCCTCGCTGATTAGAAAATCTTTCGATCAGAAGCAGAGGTGTATTTAGTGTGTTTCCTGAAGGTCCCCGCCACTTCCCACCCTCCGGCCATCATTCACCACCAGAGTTAGAACCAGAAGCTGCACCCAAGGACTCTCCTACCTCAAATTTGCAAAGAGGGCATGATGCATTTATCTTGAGCCATTTATCAACACAGTCCAAGTGGAAGAAATGGGTGCATGGCAGTTCACGGAGTTCATCATTGTCTACATACTTTGCTAGGCAGATGCAGCAAACCTGCAGCCAGCAGAACATAAATTATCATAAAGTCAAGTACTGACCAATATTTTGCATTACTCAAGGCCCAGTGTCATGAAAATATGAAAATCCTAATGTCTGCTAGAGCTTAAAAGTTTTTCAGCATAGACCACAAGGACGTTTTCATTTGAGAGATAAAAGTGAGAGATAACTAAAAAATGGAATGAAAACTCACAGCATCTTCAGCAGAAATAATTCGTTCCTTGTCAGTACCAGCAGCCAAGATCCCACCCTCACCTATGCTTTCTGAATTAATGTCATTTTCCTCTCCAGTGTGGCCTTTTTTTGACTTGAATTTGTAACGAGGCAGGGCATCAATTGATTCTGGAGTTGCTCCTCTTGCCTGGTTCATATCCTCTCTAAAGCCTAAGATCGATATTATGCAAGGCAAGCAGCAGCAGATTGTCGCACACAAGATAAAATGGCATGGCATACCCAATGCAGCTAAAATGCTAGGAACACTATACATAGCCTGAGAGTTGGCGTAAAGTGGTGTTAGGGTGCACTGAGATGTCAATTATAGAAAATATAAAACATATGCATACCTGTACAAATTGGGAGCATCTGCAGCAGAAGAGTGTCCCCCAAAAATCCATACATTCCCAACAACAAACCACACGGCAAAGAAGCAATCTAAAGCCATCTTTAAGTGGTCAACAAATGCATTTAATCTGGAAAAACATAAATATATCAATTTAATGGGAAGAAACAACTTCCAAAGTAAAAGAATTCATAAACATTTAACCCAAAGTAGCAAGACATATTAATTCAAGGTTACCTACACTGCAAAACCGCGGGTAGATTGTTACAGGGAAGCCTCAAAGCATCAATAAAACAACAGTTACAACTAAAAAGAGTAGCCAACAACAGCATTTGTTATTGAAGAAATCCAGTGTTTTTGTTTTCTTGATATTTGATGAAATCATGAGAGATGTATAGGTGAAGCATTAAAGGACCCCTTGTGAAAATAACAACTATAAATGTCTAATATCACAATTGAATTGACAAGTCCAAATTGTATCTGAGGACTCTTTAGATGATTCTCATAACATCTTTGCTAGCTTCTCAAAATACTCCAAACCAATTATAAAAGGAAGTATATTGATTAAGATTAAGTACATTGTTGATCCTGAACTAAGCATCTTTTGGTCAAATTGGTCAATGAACCAAAAAGTGTATCAAAAAGGTCCATGAACTAAAAACAATTGGTCACCATTGGTCCCTCACTGTCACAGGCATTAACGATTTGAATAAAAAATTATTTCTTGCTGCTGATGTGGACAAAAGATCTAATGTGGCACTACAATGCTAACATGACAACTTATGCCATGTCAACATTTACAAAATTCTAAGAATAATTAAAATAAAAAATAAAAAATAAAAATGAATGCACATGGTGTATGACATGGCATAGTGGCTGACAGTCCCATAGTATATCATATGCCACATTGAATCTTTAGTTCACAACAACAACAACAACAACAACAACAAAACAACAACCAAGCCTTAATCCTATACTAGATGGGGTCGGCTATATGGTTTCTATGTCTCCGTATCCCTCTATCAAAGGCAAGATCCTATTCAATCTCTAATATACATAGGTCCTTGACACTATCTCTATTCATGTAATCCTAAGCATACCTCTACCCTTATTCTTACATTATATTACTAAACTATCACATTTTTGAACCGGGGCACTTGGGGGTCTACGACGCACGTGTCCAAACCATCTTAAACGTCCTTCTCTTATTTTATCTTCAATTGGTGTAAGATGCACCTTATGTTGGATGTGTTCATTTATAATCTTGTCCAATCTTGTATGACCACTCATTCATATTAACATCCTTATTTCTACCACATTTATCTTATAAATATGTTAAACTTTAGTTGTCCAACACTCACTCCCGTATAGCATGACCGGTCTAATTGATGTTCTATATAACTTTCCTTTTACTTGATTAGGCATCTACTTATCCCATAACACACCCGTGACATTTTTTTCATTTTAGCCATCTTGTTTTGATTCTATGACTTACATCTTCATCTATCATCCCATCTTCCTGAAAAATGAAACCTAGACATTTAAAATGATTACACCTAAGCATGGTTTCACTTCCCCTCCATTTCTCTTATTTAGACTAAGATTACAGTGCATATATTATCTTACTTTTATTTAGATTGTAACTAAGCATGACAAAACTCAAAAATAGTGACCAATTGTTTTAGTTCGAGACCTTTTTGAACTACTTTTTAGTTTAACGCACCAATTTGATCAAAAGACCCTTAGTTCATAGACCAATGTTGTACCTAATCCTATTAATTATGGAATCTAGATTTGGTAAAGACCAAGAACAATCAGTATCTAGAACATTGTTATAAGAACCAAGAAGATAAACAGCTCTATCTACTGTGAAATATCTGAAGGAAAGACTTCTAAAAATACAGGGAATATGTATGTAAGAGCAACATAAAGTTTGAACATCATGAGGACTGCATCATAGGAAAAAAATGTCAACTCAATTCACAAAATTTGATATAAATTATTGTAGAACCATGACATTTATCAGCATTACCTGGGACTAAAAGTAATTAAATTTCGTCCAAAAAGCAAGGCCGGAGTAGTGTTTCGGTGGTCCGCTCCTTGAGTAACAGTGATGGTAGTGTAAGAATTTGACTCAACGTGGTTGTTTTGAGATGAATTTCTACGTAAATGAGTTGAGTCTTGCTCAGGGCCCTGACTGCTGCGGTGAATGTAGCGCCAGTAAAGATGAGGTAGAGTAAGAAGACATCCAGCTGTATAGCCTATGATCCATGTGAATAATGGAGCCCTCGGATGCTCATGCCTTGACAGGGCAAGAACAATAACCGCTGCTGTTATTTGGCACAAATTGACAACAAGCTCAACTGAAATCCAGAAACCAGGAATTCAAGGGGCTCCTGTGACGACGCAGCATAGGTATCACCTCTCCTTGCAACAGAAGCATACTTCTAGAGTTTGATACAGTGGGTGAGGGTAAAAATGATTGGGTGCTAGGAGCTTGCAGACTTGCTGAAGTTCTATCTTCATGATGCAATTCATCTGAGTCAGTAAAGTCATCTCCATTAGATGTTGATGTGGGATGCAATGCCTGTCCGTGGGATATCGATTATATGGTCATGGGCATTATTATGATCTGTAGACTGTTCCATGAGCAAAGGGACTCTGTCAGCTTGACCTTCACTCTGTGATTGCAGTGAAGGAATAGCCATCCAAGTTCTGCAGCAGGACTGAAATAAAACGACGCATTACAAATATCTAGCTGCCTGATATCCTTAGCCTCATAGGTGATTTCCTTCTCTATAAATCAACTTTAAGTTATATAATAAGAACTGGGTATATTTTTCTGCCTCCTGCTGACGCTTATCAAATCTAACCTGCAAAAGCAGAAGATTGCCACATTTACATAATTACATTACAAGACATCCTGAAAGTTCCTCATGCGATTCTGGTTAAGTAACCAAGCATTTGAAAAGAATGAAATAATAGAGTGCAAATCGAATCTAGCAACCAAAAAGTCACAAAAAAATCTTCTAATATACAGAGATATAATAAACCTTCCCAAGTGGCAATGCAAGCAAAATAGCATCAATTTAAGGCAAACATTAATCACATTTTCTGGTTCATGATAATACATTGTGAGACTAAGGAATCCAAAAGAGGCATATATAACAATTACAAAACCATCCACCATAATTACAAGATAAAATCACAGAGTCATAGAAAAAGATAGAACAGCAAGAACCTGTAGATTTTTTGGTGCCACTTCCACAAACTTCAAAGCTTTTCCCTTTTATTATCTCAATGCTCCGAGAAGAGAACTGCATAATAAACCCAAATCAAACGAATCCAAAAGCACAAAAAATAAAATCAATCGAGTTAAATCTACAATCCAATCCCTAGCCATGAATGTCTGCAATATCAAATCCGGTCCAACAAGAGCTAAATCTTCATCAATAAATCAACAATTCCAATCAAAACAAACAACCTATTCCGATTAAACCATAACCCATCAATAAAACCAAAACCAGCTAAAAATACATCGATTCAATCGGGAAAAAAGGGCGAAACCCTAGGTCAAAGCAAGGAATCTTACCGATGAGGCGATGAACTGGGGGTCGGGGGCTGGAATCGAATTCAGCCCCCAACTCCTGCTCTTCAATCCTCGCGGAGATTAAAACCTAGAAAGGATAAAGAAAAAAAAAAAAAGAGAAAAAGCTGAGATTTTTATCGGATTTAATCTACCACCGAGCTCTTATTTCGGGTCTCCGCCCGTTTCTTTGTCGACCCGTTTTGGAATTTCTATTTTTAATTTTATTTTTCTATTTTTATAACACAAGAGTCTGAACCGCTCTGGCTACTGCCTTTTTTTCTAATATTAATCTATTGAATCATTCTTTGATTTTCGTGCTTTTACATCATAACTGTTGGATCTGTGGAACTTATCCACTGGTAAGCCCCACCAATTGATTTTTTCTAAATATTATTATTAAATTTATATTCATCTTTATTATTAGATATAAATTTAAATTTAAATAATATTTTTAAAAATATATATTAGTAAATAATAGTTGATAGTTGATGTGTATATATAACCAAAATTTATTTTTAAAATTTAAAAACAGGATTAAGACATGTTGATAAAATAAAGGAGGATTAAGACATCAAACTGTGAAAATTTAAATTAAAAATAATATGATGAAGAAAACATTAAATTTGGAATAATATGATGCAACAACCATAAACATCCAAAACCAAATTCATCAACATGATTGAAAAATTCATAAATTTATCAATGATCTTTTTGCCAATCTAAGTTTTGTATACATAATTTGGAAATTAAAGAAAATTCAAAGCATTACCAAACTAAGTAGACTTTTCATCACTTGGCATATCTTGTAAGTTAACTATTTATTTTGTCATATTTTCATTGGTGGTGTTATGAAAATGGACCTATTCTTTCAGAATAGGATGTAAAGCTCAATGAGAATGAACACAAATCAAACAAGGACAATAACAAAAGATAGCACACACAGATATACGTGAAAACCCTACAAATCGAGGGAAAACCATGGGGCACCGGTAAACAAACAATCCACTAAAACTTCAAGCAAGAACTACAAATAACTCTTGAGTTGATGCCCAAACTCAAGATTACAACAGTGATAGGCATAGACCAACAGATCAACAAATACTTTAACTTAAGAATAGCTTAAGCAAACAAACCCAAACTGCTATTGAGCTTCAAAGTCCTTTGCCTCCAAATGTCTCCCTCCTATCTTCAACTTCTTGCTTGTTTCACAGGTGCTCTGGTTTTCTTGGTTTTTCTATTCTGTTCCCTTCTGCCTCTCCAAGAAGACTTCAACTCTTTTCTATCTCCATGGTGGGATTCCCAAAGCACCTTTCTGCAGCTTGTACAATACTTCATGTCACACCATGCTGCCCATCATACTTGTGTAGTTCCAAGACACCTTTTCCTCTGACACCGTCGTTCCTCTTGGGATTAGTGTCAATGTACTTCCGACGAACCAAAAGGAATCCTTTTACCAATGTCCTTGTCAAACACGGATACACCATGTGTCGCTGCACTTCGGCTTGCCTATGCTTCAATCGTAACAACAAGAATCAGTCCGCCTAGTAGTCCATTTCCTAGGAGTCCTTTGGTACCCTTTCCAATGGGTGGCTCTTTGGCCCACTTGACTTCTTCGGTCTTGGACGCTACACCTCTTCGACCAAACCTTTTGCTCGGTCCGCTTCTTTGGTTGTTCCACTTCTTCGGTAGCCAGGTTGGTCTTGGACACTCAAACCCAACAGGTGGGATAGATAAATTTAATTTGTTGAAATTTCAACTTTAATTTATATTTTATAAAATTTTAATAATGTAGTAGAAATGATTAAATTAACCAAACATAATATGAGAATATCAACATTGGTACATATATTCCAATTCAATATTTATATATCATACTCAAATAATAATAATAATAATACACACATAATGTATTCATATTTAATTGTTGACTACTTGATATTGGCTTATTTTTTAATCAACTCTTTGAAAAAGAATAAAATCATCTTGAGGTTTTAAAACAAATAAGTATCTTTCAACTAAATCTCATCTTGTTTAACTGTTGACTACTTGACATTGGCTTTATTTTTTATTTTTTATTTTTTTTATCTACTCTTTTGAAAAGAATAAAATCATCTTGTGTTTTTAAACAATTAAGTATCTTTCAACTAAATCATCTTGGAAGAGTCATAACTCCTATCATAAATGTAATCACTTTGCATATCTAGGATTTATTATCGTGTTTAAGTATTATGACAATGTTTATTATTTTATGGAAAGCCTTTAAGACTAGAAGAATCAAGAAAATTGGAAATCCCTCTCTTGCGGTTGGAAGTAGTGTGTTAAAATACAAGAACTTACATGCACAATGGAATAATGGATGGGACATTAGGGTTAGGTTTCAAAAATTTTCTTAACCTACTTTATATCTCCTAATACATGTAATTATTAATCACAATATATCATATATATTGTTTGGTTAAATAAACTAGAAAGTACTTATTTGGAATCGCTTCCTCTCTTGAAAATCTTTCTTGAAATCAACTCATGATCTTCAAATTCCACAAGTGTACAACCTCCTTCTCTTAATACTTACTATTCTCACTAAAGAGGAAACTTAGAAAGAAAAGAACTCTCAAGAGATCACTTAATTTATCTTATACAATTGTTTGTTTATTATCTCATTATATATATCTCTTCTTATATGGATGAGAGCGTTCTAGTCTCACTCAAATCCATAGAAATAAATCATAAACGTTTTATAATTATCTCCATGAGATGAATCTTGATCCAATTCAAATTCAAAGATCAAATCATATAAATCAAATTATGATTATCTTTTTTATCTCATATCAATCCCTACAAGGTTAACCCACGCCGGATGACATGATTGAATTAGACCATGTTGGTTCAACTCATATTAAAACCACAATTATGATCTTCAATTAGGTCCAACCAATTGGTCCTAATCAGTTTGGTCTCAGGTATATAATGCACTCAGATCTCAACTGAGTACCATCTCATAAACCTAAGTATTCCTCTATACATGTAGTATAGTACAATGTTCAAATAGGCTAAGTAAGAGAATCATGTGCGGAGTTATAGTTGGTCATGTTTTCAGTTAGTAATGATTGATTAACCTTATATAAATCTCATCATATACAATATAACCAAAGATGTTAGAGACCTAGGAACTAAGTATAGCATCTGAGTAACTCTCCACAAATATGAAATACGATCATCTTCCCGCCTAAAGTGTGCAACACCCTCTACTATATCAATATTATCAGATCGATCATGGAGAAAACCTCACACTATCAAAACTCATAACCGGTACTTATATCGTGAATTAGACCTCGATCAAGGCATTGGCGTGGATCCTATCATACACCAACATATATTGTCAAGTCTCATTTGGCATATAACCAAATTGGGTTTTACTCCTCAATCACGTTGTTTGTCTCTTTCACTCTAGATGTTCTTCTCGATTGAGGCAAAGATAATCCTTTATTGGGTATCCTATATTATCTCAACACTAATCACAAGCACCTAAGGAAAGACTTGAAGTTATACATGACTTGACCACATAGTCCTGTTCTCGTGTAAGGTGCTTGCACTAAGAGAACATTATCATTTCCACTTCGACAAAGGTGTTTCAAAGAACATGCTCTCTTTGGTTTGTCTCATAATATGTAGTACATACCTAAACAATATAGTGCATCTACATGTTATAACCGAGAAAGGTTATCACCATCTAATGGTCCTTTTATTATTATGGCAACCATGCTAGCAAACCGTCCAGGTTTACTCTAAGTTATGACAAGTTTAAGGTGTCAGAAACTGACCATTAAGTTCTCCCACAATTATCATAAGTAACTATCTGAATGTCCTACAAGATCACCTTTTGGATCTTTTGTATCTCATACAACTAGTTATCTCATGCTAGTGAATATAAGTTAGAAAAATAAACCTTTGTATATATATAAAATAAGATTCACAAATAATGTCTCAAAATCAAAATCATGGCTTCTGCATGGGTACCACTTTTACACGCGTTCCCCTCGTTGTCGCCTCTTCCCTCACTCAGCGATGGACGGTGGGGTGAAGTTAATATGTCCTCTAACCCTCAAGTATAGCCCGCCTTCTCCATCCAAAGGAAATAGGGGGTCCTCAACCTCTTCCCCGTGGAATGTTCCTCGCTGGAAACCTCTATTGCACCTTTGCTCCTCGCAGTGTACTCCCCCTGTGAGAAGCTCCGAAGGCTGCACACCGGGGTGAAGAAATCATTGGTGAATGTTGAAAGGAACCATGGTAAAGAGGCCTTGGAGAAGACGATCTTGGCCCCTATACCCTTTTTGGAGAAGCTCAAGGCATCGAGTGATGACGAGGTGGTTCTAGATAATGATATTGTGGCTAGGGCTCTGGAGACTATGAGCTTGGCTCTGTTTGGTAAGATTATTGGGAGGATCCCTCCTTTGAGGTGGTGAAGGAAAACTTTGAAAGACTATGGGGTAATATGGGCGAAGTTCTCTGTCGATCGATATGACCAATGGATACTTCCTCATCAAGTGCTCCTCCGAGCACATGTTGGAGTCGATCCTAACCGATGGTCCTTGGACCATCAATGGTTTTGCGGCTTCATATAATTCGGGATGGAAGCCAAATCTTCTGCATATGTTTCAAAAATTATCCTCTACGACTTTGTGGTTACAACCCTATCATCTTCCACCTAAATATTGGTCATTGGAGTCGCTTATATAGTCAATGGCTAGTAAATTTGGGAAGGTGATTATAGTGGGATCTCCCAACCTTAGTGGGGAGTAGGGCACGCTTCGCCAAGGTCTACGTGGAGCTTACTCACTCACCCTCAATTGGGGTACTTGGGTGAGATCGATAGACACTAGAATGTTTATGGTTGTTCTGCATAAAAACTCCCTACCTTTGTTACAAGTGTAGGATAATCGGACATAGAATGAAGTTTATGCTTAAGAAGGTGACCGAGAGCCAAAATGGGGGTTGGGAAACTGTAATATAGCCTCCTGACCGAAAGTGGAAAGGGGTAGTAGTAATGGAAGCCGATCACCCACCGTGGAATACAATAACTCCTAAGTGCACACCCTACTGATAAAGGACCGACAGGGGAAGCAGAGGACAAGGCTAACTATGGCCCGTGGGACGGTGGGTGAGAAGAAGGCTAGGAAGTGGTAGAGGGAGCCGCAAATACTAGATCGGGGATGACAAGCCGGTGGCCGGAGAGACGTGAGTTCTCAGGGCACGCTAGAGGAGAGGAGCATGTGCGACCCAAACTCTCAGCACATGCCTCCTGTTTGATAATCCCAACTGTTGGAAAGTGGGCACTTGGAAGCACATGAGCGTGGGAGGCAGGTAGGTCGCATGTCTAGAGGGGCAAGGTCCAATGCTACGTATGAGAGGCGTGTGCCAGATTTCAGGGATGCACAAGGATCAAGGGAGAGGAGCCGAGATACGATATGCAACTAGGGGGAGAGCCACTATCGACCTGGTAAGAAGGGGTAATTCAGGGTTTGGAAACATTTCTACTGACCATTGTTCCTTAGTGCAGATACTTAACACAAACCTGGTGGCTGAGGAAGATAACGGCATGCAGGAGTTGGTGTGCTTGGATTGGCAGGATGAACGGGGGAAAGATGAGGAGATGGATCTTCAACCTCTCAACAACCAAAAGGAAGAGGCTAACAAGAAAAGACCCCATTTGAACCCAAAGAAAAGCCCTAAGGTGGTGGCAAGGAGGAGCATTATATTGATCCATGAATATAACCAACAACAACCATCTATTGATCAAATTGGCTAGGATGTGGTGAAGAACTAGCACAGGTAGCAAAGCAGATACTTAGTTTTTACAGATGGCTCATGGAAAAAAGGGGAAAAAATGGCAAAGTATAAATATATATAATCCTATTTTGATAAAGGTGTTTTTCTCTCGGTTGTAGGAATGAAGCTATGCCAAGCTCAATCACCATATGAAGCGTAAAATGCAAGTCGTGGTAGGAAGGACTTAGGGAGGTGATCAAGAGGTGAAGAGGACTTGTCACAATTTATACTTATAATCAAATTGTAGCAAGGAATGTCTAGCCAAGGAACGAGGAACCCAATGAAAGAATGTAAGAAGTCACCGAGGGATTGTAGAGTCTTACTAGCGTAAATTGAGAATTAGAGTGTAATTCCTATTCCTAGAGAAACCAACCAAGTAATTCAATTTGTTTGCCAAGGAGGCAAGAATAAGAGGACTGGAGAGAAGCTATAGCAATGAAGAGAAATTACTAGTAGAGACAACATACATATTTTAAGGCTTTGGAGAGCTAAGGAGCTCATATGTTTAGAGATATATTTTAGTTATCAACTTTTAGATAACTCTTTTTCTAAAATCATAAAATAATTATTTTATATAATCAAAAGTTTACAAATCTTAAAAAGAGTACTAAGAAGGTTATGTATAATTTTATTTGTCCCTTTTAATCGGTGGGATGATTAAATTTCTTAGATTTTCAATTCACTTTGAATTTTTATAAAGTCGTATATAATGTATTATGTTATGGAGGAAATGTTTGAAGACATATGGCATGATTGCTGCGCTTGAGAGTCCAACCGGCACAAAATAACCTTCCCGGTCATATAATGGTGAAGGATGGATTCCATAGGCGCGTTGAAAGCTTCCACGTAAAGCTAATGCATCTCAAACAATAAAAAAGGAGGTCCTCTACCACAAAGAAGCGTGATCTCAATTCCTAATCAGATTGAAGGCTACAGTATCGAGCCGCCTTCTCCTATATAGGAGGCCGACCCTATGAAATCAATAAGTGAACTAGAGAAGTTATTTATCACAACCAATCTCTCCCTCAAAATCAACTTAAGCACTTCATCAATCATTGACCTATCTCACTCCTTGATTAAGATCTGTTCTGATCCCCAATAGGAGTAGATCTCTGCATCATATTACAAATGTTTTGAATCAAACCAATTAACATGATATGATATGATATAAGAATATCAATGTTGTATTTCTCTCTCTTCCATTCGAGTTATAACTCATATCGTGTGTTTTTTTTTTAACTCTATTGTAGCTTTAAATTTTTTTGAAAACTTTTTTTGTTTTAAACCCAAAAAACAAACATCTTGTGGATTCAAAAAGTTGTATATCTTAACATGGTATTTAAATGGTTTGAGGAGGAAAAAAATGTAACCCTTATTTGTAAGTTAAGATTAACAATGAGATAAATTTGTTAGAATTTCGATTTGTTTGATATTTTACAAAGTCATGCATGGTAATGTAGTGTAAGTGTTTTATATTAATTTTTTATCTTATATTTTTAAACAAACAAATATATTACAATTATTGTGTAAGACACTTTGCATATGATGGATGTTTGTATTGTGTCATCTAAGTATAATATTATTTTTGATAAACTTTTCTTTAAAAATTAGAGTTTCTAGAAATTAAGAACACACACCTCTAAAATTATAATTTCGATTACTTAAACGCTATATTCTTCTTTATATTTTAGCTTTCTACTTTTGAGAACTCTTATTCTAATATCGTAAAACATTTATCTTATATGATCAACAAGTTTTGATGATTAAACAGTATTTTGGGAAACTTAAGAAACCTCTAAATATTGTTATGATTGAGTGATTACATACTTGATCAAACCTAAACCATTTGGGTCCATTGACTAATCAATTTTGACCACATTTATTAGACCAAGTGAGAACAAGTTTTGTGGTCAAGCCACACACATTTTGATTTTGACTAGACCCTAGTGGACCTAACCTACATGGACACCAAACATTAAGCTGGCTCCCTCTAATCCACAAGGACCAATTTTGTTAGTTGAACTACCCCTCACCTACCAATCCACTCATAGTCATAGATACAAAGAGAAACCATGTTGGCCTCTCATAAAAGGATTTTTCACCTTTTGAAGAAAAGATATCTTATATATATATTAATCTTTTAAGTCAAAATCATACATACATATATCATAATATATTATAAGATTTTTCGACTTTTACATCGGTCATTATTATCTATATATATATATATATATATATATATATATATATATATCATTAAAAAGATGAATGCATGCACGCATATATACATTATCATGTGTTAGTTCAACCATTTTAATTAATGAAGATAATGAAAGGAAAACAAAGGAAGGAATGAGAGTGTATTAACATGTTGTTGTGATGTTGCTTTGGAGCATAAAGCCATGCAAAAGTGTGAACCATTCATGTCCACTAGTTTTTTATGGGACCCTTAACTAGTGAATGGTGCCTTCTTTGGGGGGACTCTTGTATATGTTTTGAAGTATATGTTGCTTTGTTTCTCTCAACAATCAATGAACATCATCTTATAAGAATAGGTTGGCATATAACTACAAGCCAAGTCCATTGACAAAGATGGAACCCTAAATCCAAACTAATAGCTACCTCTATTAATGTGTGAAAAAAGCTAAAATAAAAAGCTCTTTTATATGCCTAACTCTAAGTTATTTTCTACAAGGACTAATGTTATTTGTACTATCTAAACTAAGTTATTTTCACAAGGACTAACGTTATTTGTAATACCTAAACTTATCGGTCTTTTTTTCATTCAAAATAGATTCAAAATATAAGTTAGGTAGTTTCTGGCTAAACTATATTGGCTTAAAACATAAATATATAAATAAAAACTTACTTTTATTATTAAAAAATATTTTAAATAAAAGCTAGCTAATAAAAAATTTATTAGCTAGCTTTCCCTATTAAATATATATTATTCATAATAATGCATGTAAGTATGAGTTAACATCATTCATCCACTAGAAAACAACATGCATGCATGTGTGGGGTACGTTGTAGCTTGTGAAAAGAGCTTCTAGTATGAACTATAGTTTGAAGTTTTTAGTTCATAGCTCTCCAAAAGCTAGCTTTTAACCACACATTCATCAACTTTATTATTTAAGTTAGATGCAACCAATAACCATAATATCTTAATAATGTGCATGGTTTATGTTTAATGCTTTCCAACCATCTTTGAAAAGTATTAACATATATATATATATATCCATAGAATTAACCATCTTTAGAAAGCACTACATTGAAAAGTTTGTTATCCTTAAAACTCTTGTATTTTATTTATCTTTCTATGCATAGATTTCAGTTTGGTTTTGAATAGCAACCTAAATGGTTAATAATAAACAATTAGTGGTAGCAAAGTTGGTTGCATCAATTCAATCAAACCATGTTTTAATGTTAGTGTGTACTGTTTTGTGTGTGTGTGTGTGTATATATATATATGTATATAAAGTTTTAATTCATTGATTCTCATGCATGTACAAGCTTATCCTTAAATTGAAGGTAGGTGGTATTAGTTGTTCATTAGTTCTTAATCACATGTCATTACGAAAGCGATTACGTTTGAGAGTGAGATGTTTATAATGTGCATCCAGTAAGATCATTAGGAAAGAGAAAAAGTCATTGTTTGAGAGAGCTAATGACATGGTTAAGGACTCTCTAATACTAGTGTTTAATATTCTGGCTCAAATTACACTCTGCATGCTCTAAGTCATACAAGCTTAATTTCTCTTTTGTTTGCGCTACTTCAATCATCAAAAATTACTTCTTGCTCTCCTTTCCTTGCATCTTCTAAACGTAATCAATAAGTGCTAACCCTTTATAAATTTTGAGGATTTTATAATTACAATATATAAACTATTTAAAAATCTATATTTGCATGTAAGTAAAAAGATTTGTAGTAACCATTACTTGCCTTTATAAACGTAGTATATTTATGTTTAATTTTGTTTTTAATATGTAAATATTAGAAAACTAAAGCCATTTATTAATATATTATATATGGGGTGAAAAATATCAGTGACTTGTAGGCATGTACTATAGCAAGCATTTTGGACGAGGACTCAACTCACGTAACTTAACTATCCGTCAAAACAACAAAGTGGAGATCAACTCCCTGCATAAGACCCTCAAAAGGTTATGCGAAAGTTTCTAGTACCTAATTGCTTCTAACCTATCGCCCTTAATTCCAGACCTCGCCGCTGCATTTTATTGTTCTCTCAAGTTCTGAAGCCTAACCGACTCTAAAGCTAGCTTTAACTTAATTTTAGGACTCATATAAGTAAGTGAGAACCTCAACTCATAAATTTAAAACACCCTAAAGTATTTGGTACTGGGAATTTGGATAATACGCCACTTCGATTTAACAGTTCTCACCTGTAATACTCTACACTCTATTCCACTTCTCTCACACTCTTCCTCGCTTTTCCCTACATTAAGGCATTCTCCGCATTTGAGCTTAGAAGACTACTCAGTGGCAATGAGCTCACTCTTCTTTCTTTGCAAAATCCATCTTCCAATAAGGCACGGCTTTTAGCTGGTCCGATATCTTATAAAAGTTTGATCCTTTGAACAAAAAAGCGATTCATCATGTAAGCCGCCCCGTGATAATTGATTTTTCCTCGTAATCACTAAAG